>JAOUZG010013995.1:186507-268768 GCA_026289955.1 Argiope argentata | reverse complement strand
ATAAAGGTTTTACAATTTTTATGTTATATTTGTATTTCTGAAACACTGACTCATTGTAGAAAAAAGGAAATTAGAAAAATAGGCTTCCTCCTTTATTTTTTTAATTAGTAAATAAAATCAGAAGTTAACACAATTTTTAAACGACAAATGTTTGTTGCTGTGCAATTACAAACAGAATAAGTAAAAGATTAATTAAATACTATAATTAAATTAAGCAAAATAATACAAATGAATAATTAAAAAATCTGAAATAATAAATACAACTAATACTATTTGCTCATCTACATTAAAGTGATTAATTCATAGCAATTTAAATCTATCAACATACAGCAACTTTCAGTTTTTTGAATAAATAAATTAGCTTCAAATATATTTCCTTACATACTAAACAAAGACATTTTTAAATCGAGTAAAACTAGAGCACATGCATCCTTTTTACATTAAACTAAATTAAGATTTCACACATGAAAATTAAAACTTGAAGAAGCAGATAAATATTTTTCACTGATCGAACTGTTACAAATATCCAACAATAAAATTATTAAAGGTGATATAATGTTTTCTCCAATTTAAATTCTTTTCAATTACATTGCTCATTTATTTTTCAATTTTCATTATTATTTTTAATCCCTATTCATTACTTCAGAATAAGGACTACTCTCTAAATTTGGCTATAAAAATAAATAAATTCAGAATATGATCAATATCACCATAATTTTACTTATCAAATAAAAAATCCAAGGAGTTAAATGATAATAGAAAAATAAGGTAATGACTATTCAGCATCAAATAATTAAAAGTGCTTTTTTTACTAAGTTTTCTAACGAATAATATCTCTTTCTGAGCCTTAAAAAAACCCAAATATAGTACAATAATTTCATTTCTAATCTACACAATTAAAAGTAAATGAGCAAATAGTAAAAATTTATATATTTCAATAAAGTTGCATTTAAATAAATTCAGTTAAAAAGTCATAATACATGTATCAAGCTTATTAAAATTTAAAAATACTATTCAGCAAACGGTATTTAAAGTGAATTACGAGAAAAATCAGGAGAATACTTGATCATGAGCTCGTTATTTAAAATCCTATCTAAAGCCTAAAAGCTGCACAAAATTAAAATAGCATCATTTTCCAATGCTAACTATCAGTCAACCTTGGACTAGATTCATTAATGAAACAGAATTTTTGATGAAAAGGATATCTATTTCCAATTTATAAAATCTCTCGAGAATAAGTTAGGAAAAAATATAACGGATATATAAATGAGACACTACAAGAATTCTCTCTACAAAAAAATACAAGTAACAGCAACAGAATTAACATCTATAAATAAAATCAAAGATTCCTCAGTCCATGTAAAGGGAAATGACCTGAACAAAAATGCCTTAAAAAAAAACTTCACATTTTGCTTAAAGCTGTTTTGTCCAAATGATATGAGATCTGTATAAAGATACTTTGATCAGACCTTTTAACTACAGTGAATAAATTTTTGTTCAGAATGAACACAGCATACTACAGTTTATTTTTGCAAGACATACAAGAACACAGCTCCTACAGGACTTTGACTGACTTAATTACATGGGGTGATCAGAAGTGGAATACATGTGTGATGGATGTCTGGGATCATCTCGTCGAAGATCCGGAGGCCTCAAAACTTCTTCCACAGCAGGACAATGAGTCCTAGGACCAGGTTCAGGAGTATAGGTAAAGGTTAGACCCGTTGAATAAATAATACCATCATTACGAACTAAGGATACTGGCACCTGTAAAAGGAAAAGTCTCAAATTATGTACATGTATTTATTATCAGATATCTTAAAATGAAAAGCATTTTTTCCATCTAGATAGCCATTAAAAATTTCTTTAAAGGAAGCAAGATCTATATAAATAAGAAAGAAGATTGATGTGAATTTTTATTTGTAAAGTAGTGTCAAACTTAGCAACAGCCCTAAGAGGGAAAAAATGCTCAAAACAGAAATCAAACAATCATGCATTTACTTAATTCTTAAATTCAATATATACATATTACATAATAGCCAAGTTTATATATATATATAAACTTGGCTATTATGGAGGACTTTCCCCCTAATATCTCCCCAATAACCAAATTATTATTTTAAACAGTTTAATTTATTTCAGAATATATTTTAACATTATAAATTAACTATAGATAGTCATAACAGCAAAATTTCACATTATTCTATCATAAGTCAAAAGGAAAGAAATATTAAGTTGTGTAAAATAAAAGACACAAAGATTTATAACAGTACCCAAAAATGTAATATCAACTGGTACTGTAACTTATTTTCTGAAACATATTACCTCGGAAACCTTGGTTTTAAACAGACAACACACACATGAGAGGAATTATAATTAAAAAATCCAACAAATCTTATAAATGTGCTCACAAGCAAAATGGAAATTAACAAAGTATATTTTCAATTGCAAGGCATGTTACAGCACAATTAATTATTAACAACTGCTGAAGTTTTTTTTTATTATTATTATTGTTTAAAATTATTTGTTTACTCCTTCAAAAAAAGTATATTAAAATAATTTCACAATATAAAAAATATACATAATATTGAGTGAAAACCTCCCCAAAAATGATAAGATTAATTACTTGTGTTGGCTGCCTCACCCACTGCCATCCTTCACGAAAGGCAGAAATGTCAGGAACTACACATAACATGCTTTCTTGACATCTATCAAAATAAAAAAATTAATTACTTAATTTTTTTTGAACAGACTAAGAAAATGTAATTAATTTTAAATATATTTTCTAGTAAGTAACATTTTTAGAAATAAAATGCTATTTCAAAAAGCTAAAGATGAATGTCAAAAAAAAAAATTTAAAATAGTTATATAACGTAGAAAAATAATCAAACTTAATTGAGATTGAATAAGATTGCTTTAGATCATGCATACCTGTACATGGTCTCTGCTTCAACTTCTCCAAACCATACTTTCAAATTAGGAGTAAAATTTTCTCCATTTAATTCTAACATAGCTACATCTCCACCTCCATTCAACTAGAAAAAGAAAAAAAGCTTTACTTTATGCACACCAATAGTAGAAAAATGCAAGTATTTAAAAAAAACATTAAAAAAATTAAACTATTAACCTAAGTATCATATCCAATTAAATATCTTTATTAATGATTGCTGAAAATTAAATTTAATGCAACAATGTTATTAAAAAGTAAATTGCCTTCAATAATTTACAAAAAATGGTTTGAAATAATTTAGTGTAAAAATATAGAGACCAACAAATATTTTACATGCATTTTTCTTTTCTGGTTATTAATAACATTGCAACTACCCAATTCTGTAATCAGATGAATAGTTCAAATCTCAACAGAACTTACATGAAGACTATGTACAACTGGCACTGGAGTTACTGTAGTCCTTACAGGTCCCATTCCTTCATAAAATGTGTATTCTGCTTTGTCTGTGCTAATGATTGTCCAGGATGCCCCATCATTTATCATTTCTTTATTCGGTTCTTTAGGGCAAGGGGTTGCCTATGGGAAATAAACATAAAATATAGTTATTTTAAATATTTTAGGCACATCGTTCAATTGAATTCTCAAACTACAGGTGCAAGATATTTTATGATAACCATTAAAAATAAGTGCAATAATCTTCATCTAACAAATATGAACAAATGAATTGTTAAAGCATTCTAAGCAGATTTTGAATAGTAAAAAAGTAAGCTTAATCTTTTTTTTAGAAATTTCAGTTTATAATTTAATACAGGATAATTTTGTAACAATATAAAATGCATCTCCAAGATTTGCTTATATATTATCAAACAAACAATATTACTTCCTCAAAAAACATTAAAAGAAATTATAATTTTAAAAAAATTCTATATACATTATTTCTGAATATGAGTAGTATGGTATGAGAGAGCAGCAAAAATTAATTAGTACAATTGCATCTTTCCTTTAGAACAATAATGATAATAGAGAAGTTTTAATGATTCCATTTCCAACAAAATATTTTTGAATCATATTTTTCAATATACACACAAAAATAAATGAATTATTTGTTTAAACAATTGAGAATGCAATTTTAACTTCTTCAGTGTTCAGTTACTTTTGTTTAACAATTTTCAGCACAAATAAACCAGGTCTTAAAGAGAACACACCGAAGCATTTCAAATATTATAATTGTAAGTGAAGAATATTTCATTCGTTGATAATAACGAAAGTATGCTATTAAATATACATTTTTTACAACTGAAATGGTAAATGGCAGAAATGGGCTTGAGAATTAAGAACATTCCAGTGGATAGTTTTTATGGTTAATTTTTTTAATGGCAGTTTAAAATCTGGCTGAAATGAATGCTGTTAATTATCACAATTTCAAAATTATGATTCATGAATTTATTTAATATAAAATTGCTTTACTATAACAACAATTTGAAAAGAAATAATACAAACTATTTTGAAATAATAATAATGTTAATGCTTTTCTGTTTCTCTATACAAGAATGGAACATTACATTGACAGTAAAATGACATTATTCAAGAATGAAATTCAATCGATAATTACACAACAGATTTTTAACTTTCTGCAGTGTAACATCTTAAGTTTAAATGACATAGAAATGATAAAAGCATTTTTTAAATTTGTTTAAAGTAATATTATCAACCAAATAAATAAGGTGGAAGGCTTAATAACTCACTTGAAATTGTATAATTCGCTCTTGTGATAAACAAAGGTACATTCTTTCTGTATCTTTCATATAAAATGCACATTTATGAAGTTGGGAAACAGGGTCATCTGCATCCAACAAAGCTGTCTGTTTATCTACTTTACGAATAATCTAAAAGAAAAGAAAACAAGTTTTTAAAAAACACTGAAAAAGAAAAAAAAAATTTTAAAAATCAACAACAGAGTCTTTATTGAGAAAATAAAAATTTCCATAATTTTAGTTTCAAAACATTTTAATTCACATGAAATGAAATCATCAATGTAGTTTTAAATATTTATGATTCTAAATTTCAATTGACATTTCATGTTAGAAAAGATATTAAATTTCCTGTTATAAAATAATTTATTCTAAGTATTTATTTTTAAATATCAAGAATTGGATTTAAGGAACTTAATTAATAGATTTAATTAGTATTTACTTTCAACATGAAAAATAAAGAAGTAATTTTTAATTCTAAAAAAACTTCAAATCAAAACGCATAAACTGTATCTTATAATACTGAAAAAACTTAAATGAATATTTTTAACTGTAATTCCTGCTGACCTTAAAGAAATTCCAGGCTTTTATGGGTAAATAAAAGTTTAAAATAAATAAGTTTCAAAGGCATTGCCCCACTTTTCTTATGTCTCCATAAAAATATTCAAACTTATTTCAGTTCAGATTTATGAATAAAAGGTTTGGATCAATGTGACTTGAACATTAAGTACTAGCTCCAGAAACTTAGGTTCACCAAGTTTTCAGAAAAATATTATGTTTTGCTACAAATAAAATTGTTTTAGTACAGTTAATTTGATACAACCTAGGTATTCAATAAATATGTCAAGCTTATGATTCTAAAAAAAAGAAGAAAAGAAAAAGAAAGAAAGAAATTGGACATTATTATCCTTCCAATAGCTTCTTTTTATATTACACCCATCATATTCTTTTAATTTGGACAAAAATATATTGCCTGGAACTAGAAAATGAGCTTTCATATTTCTTGCACAAAATATTTCATTTATTACTAATATTTGATAAATACAATTTTAAACTATTTGCAATTATTACTCAACTGTAAATTAATAGTGGAAGTTAATGGCAAATCATTTACTTCCTTACATTTTAATCTGTCTTTACCCTCAATACCTTAACTTTATTATTTGACTCATTTTTGAGGTTTTGTTGTCTTGCTTGAATAAATAAAGCAATCAATAATTTGCTTATTTCTTCAGAAAATAGTCTTATTTATTTTATTTTAATCTATCTGATATTTGTTGAAGTCTGGACAATAAATGTTTGAAAAACAAAATAATAAAAAATGTTTAAAAAACGTTACAGATGTAAGTACTAAAGTTGATGAAGGGTATCCATAACTTCTTTATTGACATAGCAATCAATCATTTTTGAGTTTTCATTTAGTCTGCGTTTAAATTATCTATCATATAGTGTTCAGAAGAATGACTCCTTACACTTTCTGAAATGTAATTAACAGCAACTGTGCTACTTGTGAGCTATACATTTCTGTATTTGCCATTTGATCAATTATTTGTTCATAGAAGGAATAATGTTGTGCTCCAGGAAAGAGTATCAGTTCATTAGAAATGAAGGAAATTTGTTAGAAAGTGAAAGTATCACATGTACCATTGTGTTCTCTTAGCTCATGCTAAGTCAACTATTATTATTGTCAGTATAATAATTATAGTTTGTAAACCTCAAACTTTTTAGATTTTGGTCCAATCCTTTTTTATTGATTTAAAACGAATGAAATTCTATTAAAACATAAAAATATAATTTAATATCCCATTTAAGGTGTTTTATTTCAAATATATTGTTCACTGACAACAAAATGAACCAATAGTCAATTTACTGTAACAATTTTGTACAAATAAAACTTTTTGGGCTGAATTTTTAGTCATTAAGTTCCAAATCTTGAAAAAGCGAGAGCAAGAGATTTGAGTGATTTCTCTTTTGACATTTTTTTAGCACAGATATAGATTTATATACATTCTTATTGAATTACTAATATACAGTGTAGGTTTAAAAAATATTTTTAAGAAATTAATATTTAGATGAAAATTAAATACTGAAAAAGAAATCATTAATATTATTTAACACTACTCCAAACCATCCATTAAAAACAATTTGGAAGAAATTTACTGAAAATATTGCTTTAACAAAGCTCTTTTCAGAGAAATAAAATTATCTCATAATGAAGAGTTATGAAATATTTATGACATAACTTGCCATCTTTTATAAACATTTCAAAAAATGATTCGGGTTAAATAGTGCAGAAAAAAGAAGTGTTAGGAAGTGAAGGGGGGGGGGTGAGAAATACTTTTTTAAAAGATTGCTTTTTAATAAGGTATTTTAAAAAAAGAGGACATTTAAAGAAAAAAGCATCAATGAAATTGAGTGAATGAATCAACAGACAAGAAAAAAATTCTATGAGCCTTTTTATAAATGGTGTGAGGGAGAGGGAGCTGGAAAAAAGATTATACTTACTAGTCTTGGCAGAGCCATACCAGTCACTGAACAAACTAATTTTATAGTAGAACCGTAATGAATATAACCATCACGAACAGTAAATTCTTCAGACTCAGATTCTGTATCATCCACTAAAAAATAAATTAGAATCATTTTAGCTGGATTTAAAGCACACATTTTTAAAAGAAATTTCTCTCTTTAAACTAGAAGAATATTTAAAATTATTATTCAACATTATATTCTTACAAGACTTACAACAAATTAACTTATGCTTGAGAATCAATATTCAAAATTAATTTTCCTGTAAATAACAGATAATTTTAAAAAATGTGATGCAGCATTAAAAAATCATATTTGAATTTAAAAACTCATTGCTATTTCATAAAATAAGCAATATTATGATAATTTTAATATGAAACAGATAGATTCTAAATTAAATAATCATTACCATTTTAAAAATACTAATTCATAACATTTACTTCATAAACATATTTGCTTTGAAACTCTGTAAAAGAACATTTCAAAAGCCAATTGGCAATACATCTAACTTCTGCTAAGTAATTCACTTTTTTCAAATAAGGATTAATAAGCAGTAGTACATAGTTCATTTTATAAAATTCATAGAACAATCATGTAAAATCATTTATTGAAACTTCTCATAAAAATTACATTGCAGGATTGAATATATCCCTTACACATTAATTATAAAGAAATATTACACAAAGTTAATTCAAGATTACAAAACATTTCCAACAAATGCAGACATTAACAACTACCAATTTTTCATTATAATAAAATATACCTTCAAATTTTAATTGCATTTCTCATTTCAACTTCCAGTTAGCTGAACTTTTAAAACTAACTTTAAAGTCATCAAAAAACATATAAGCTTCTATAATAATTTTCCAGAATACAAATAGTGATGCTATGTATGAAATATGAATAGTATGCTGTGATCATGAAATTATACATAAATATATATTTAGTTAATTGTCCAGATATGTTATACTAGAATAGAAACCATTAGTAACCAATAGATTTAATATAGACTTAGTTCATTTACTTTTTTAATTGCTTATTAAAATATATCTAAATCAAGATACAGAGGCAAAATGCAGTGTAATTACCAAATGGCCATAATAAATTTAGAAGATATTTTTGAAGTTATCTTAAAATAACTTACACAGATGAATAGTGAAAGCTCCCCACTGGGTAGAACTAGCATGAAAATTTCCACTTTCCACATGAAGATATCTAGTACTCACAGTTTGAGAACGTAATCGATTAAACAATGCTATTCTTGATCCAGACGCTATGCATACTGAAAAATAAAAATGAATTCAAAAATTACAATAAAATCTTGGAAATGTGATTCTTAATCAATTATTATAATATCATATATATGTATCCAATATCTTTGTAAAAGCCTAATCAAAAGTTTTAGTACTACTTAATTACATCCATTTTCAAATGTGAATATCTACAAATAATAAAAGAAATGTGTGTATGAGTGCACTTTTTGGCCACACATAATCAAACTAGGTATTAATATACTTTGGAGGGGGTAGATGTGTACCTCAAAGCAATTCTTACAAAATTTAATTTAAAAAAATCAAAATTTTGGTAGTTTTCCCAATACAACTTTGTAAGTACTAATATAAAAAAAATAATTTCAACACAATTGTAATTTTTTTAAAAAAATCACAATTTGGGGGCTATTTATTAATTATAACCTGACTTTTAACATAACTGACTTTTTTTTAAACACATTATTTTTTGCATAATCTTTAACAAATTTTATTCTTGCATTTTCACGGCAGAATAAAACTAAAGACATTCAAACATGCTTCATTGGTAATTTTCTTCCACTTTTGAAGCAAAGGAAATTGCAGCATCATTACAGATATTAGATAGTTAAAAAAATGTATCTGATGTGGACAATTCCTTTATAAATGACACTTTCAAAGCATGAAACTTGATTCGATTCAGAGAATTTATTTAACATAATAAATGATGGCAATTAATATATGCCAATTACAATCTGAATTTTTCAAAATTTTAATGAAAACATGAACTTATGCATAAGAAATTTAATAAAAATCAACATATATTAACTAATTATCCAAAAATAGTTTGTAGAAATTGGCATTTATATGTTAATATGTACAGTTGGAACATAAATGCATAAGCTTCTACTACCACAAGTTATCTCATCTGTCTGATAGCTTCATATGGAAAATTTGTTTATTCCTTGAATTAGTGAATTTAGTTTTAATCTCTTCTTTGTAATGGCAGAATTCCTTTTTAGTTTATTTTAAACATTTGGTTAGGCCTTTTTATTCAAGAGTACTTTTCCTTTATTCTGAATTTCTATTCTATTTGTTACTCTGACAGTAAATTAAAATGTAATTGCTATAAAGTAAGTTGTAGCACAATATTTTCTAACTGCCTTCTATAGGTATAAATAATGCAACTGTTAGACCTTTTATTTCTTAATAACATATTATATATATATATATATATATATATATATATATATATATATATATATATATATATATATAGCCTCTCATTTTATAGCTGCCGTACAAAGTTTTTTGAAATCAGCGGAAACTTTTTCATAGTTTAGATTCAAATGTGAGTGATTTTATTGACAACAATGAGATTGATGTGTTACCACTAGATGACATTGAATCAACTGATGGAGATGAATGGGACAACAAAAGCAAAATTTAATAAAAATCAACATATATTAACTAATTATCCCCTTTAAAGGATAGATGAAAAATAGTTTGTAGAAATTGGCATTTATATGACAATATGCCAAAACAATTGTAAATAATGTTCCTGGAATTTGGAAATTAGAATTGGAGACAGTTTTAAACCTGAAATGTGCACCTGCTCTTATATTTCAAAAACGAAAAAAACAAATGAAAAGCTACAAAAATATTAATCAACTTGAGATAGAATGAAAGCAACAATATACAAAATGAAAAATTAAAGCTATTTAACAACAAATGAGTAAATCATGCAGATGGAAACTACAATAAAACAAAAGAGCTTTTTAAAGCAGGATAATTATTCCAACGAAAATTACAACATACAAAGACAATGTGAAATGCATAATACATGTAAGAATGGCACTAAAGAAATATGCATTTTTCTAGAAATTTCGCTTTTGGTTGGTTATTATTTAAACACCTGTCATCAAGACTTCTAAACAAGTGTGAAGACCTAGGTAACTTCCCTGTGAAAAATTGTTTCTAAATTCTGAAATTTTGTTATTGTTAACAACAGGACAGTAAATCAGATATCAAAGATCTATTTTTCAGACACTTCTAAATTCAGATATTTCTTGGCAAATCTAAACATTGAGGGGATGCCTATCATGTACCAAAGTAGAAATATTTTGAAACAGTTTGTCTGAATTAAACCATTACATTTCACATATTTAATTTGAGTTCTTGTGGAGTCACTGATTTGTTATAATTGAAAATTCTGAACATAATAAATTCTTGAAATAAATATAAGGGTGGGGTTGAACACTATGACTAGCAGATAGCTATTTGCAATAAACATTCATTGGGGGGAAATGAAACCAATTTTAATTGTAAATTGGACAAAGACAGTAATAAAGGCATGAATAATCCATAAAGTTGTCAACAAAATTGATGTCCCTTATTAAAGGATCAAAGAATCTTAGCAATGGCTCAACTGAAAAAGACAGAGCAAAACAAGAAGTACAGTTAAATTCTATTTTGCACCTTACAGTGCAAAAAACATTGGTAAAAAGGGTATTAGCTATTTTCTAATGACAATGGGAAAACAGCTCTATTATCAAAGAAAAAGTTGCAAAGGAAAATACATTATAAGGAATGTAAAAACCACTTTTGTTCAAAGTTTAGTGTCATATTAAAATAAAAATTTGAACTCTAATGAATATAAAAAATATTAAAACACTTAACAAATTTATAGCTGGAAATTATTTTCCCTTAATAAAGAGAACAGCAAAACCAATTAAGAGAATATTTTATTCTCAACATCCCAGTGTCTAATTTATAAAACAAGATATATATAAACAGGTCATATATTTAAAAAATCCATTTTTGTTATGTTTAGTCGAATGGTTATTCAAACATATGGTTATTCCCAAATTTGGGCAAAATAATGAAAAAATGTATTAAATGCTATCAATAGTCTAGGCAAACACTTTTATTTGAAAATGCAGACAGTAATAAAATAATCTACAAAGGGTTTATTTATTATTAAGTTTGCCAAAATTGTGATATAAATGAAATCACTTCAATAAAGACATTAATATCTTAAGGAATTTTGGTAATACATAGTATGAATTCCATTTTTTTTTTCCAGACAACTATAGAGCAATACCAAAATCTAATGTTAAGCCAATTCCCAATAATGTATCTGCAATTATTCCAATCTAAAATATTTCAGCAGATATGAATCTAGATGACTTTTTAACTGTTACTTTTGAAATTAAATTCAATAACTAAGTCCAATTAAGTACTTCAACAAGTAAAATACATATTTATTTTTAGTTACAATTGTTTCAATGTGAATTACATATCTACATAAAAATAACAGTGCAAGTGAGTGAAAGAAGCTGCCATTTTCACACCAAATAGATGCATGAAATATACATATACGGGATTTGCATATTCTTACTGCAAATGTTTGACACAAAATGACCAAATTTGGGGCCTTGTACCATAAAACTAAACCAAACATTCATACTGCAAGTGATACAGTTCAAAAACTTGCTGTTATGTTACATTTTGTTTTTTAACTATAACTTTTTTGCCTGAATACAGAAAACTTTTAATTAAAACAAAAGGTAAAATCAGCAAAATTTTTCACTGTTTGCTAATTAAAATTGTCATTTCTTTACACAAATCAATCATTACATGAAATCATGTTACAATAAATCCATGGAGTCAATAACCAAATTTGTTAAGTGATTTAGTGAGGTTAGATGTCAAACACTAATTTTGACTACCTTGCACCAAATATATGGCGCAAACTTTAAAAACTCTTTTGAAAATTCTATTTTAGAAATTCTGGCAAATAACAATAGATTAAAAGTGTTAAAAATTTGTCATATATACAGTTAGATCAAATAGTTAAGACACAATCATAGTAAGAAAATAAAAAGATGGAAATACATAAAATATGTCTGAAAGTAGCAGATGAAATGCAGGAAGTCTGTTAAATTATGAAAGATATTGTCAAACTGCACAAAGAAAAGTGTTTGGTTAATAATAACAAATGTGTAAATCAATTAAGGCTAGTTTTTGTGAATACTGGAAGAAAAAGGGAAATAATGACTATCTTTGAAATGCAGTTCAATTGGTAAAATATAAATATGTTTTGTCAAATAAATATTCAAAAAGAGATGGCATATTTACATTCATTAATAATTTAATCTTTACAAAAATGCTTTTCATGAACAGAAATATACTTAACAATTTCATTAAAATATATATATTTAAATCATTACTTTTTGTGGCTAAGACTGATTGTGTACACATTTACCTCTAGTTTCAAGCATTTTAATATATATGTTGCAAATATTAAACACATTTATGAATCAAAACATTTGACGCATTAATTCAAAAAATCAACACCTCTCAAAATATAAATAAATGAATGAATAGATTTTAATTGTCTTTGTTATCAAGATTACTCTTTGCTTAAGCAATGAATAAACAGAAACCAGGCAGCACATACTGTTGGATTATAGTTGAAAGAAAATCTAGAACTACTTTTGTTCTTATTTTCAATGCATTTCGTATATTTTAATCATAGAAAGACTATTTATTCTTAACAGTTGGGAATAAAAAGACCTTACAAAGGGGGGGGGGGAGGTAAAAAGTGCTAATTTTTGAAGGCCTTATTTATTTTACATTAGTAATTTATATCATTTAGATACATAATATAATTGCTTTCTTTAAAAAAAAAAACCTTTTTGACTAATAATGAGACATATGTTCCATCTGAAGTTAAAATCTGTAATCCAAAGATTAAAAAGAAACTTGAAGAGTCAAAAATCTTAAGCTTCCAAAATAGCTAACCTCCAAGTATTTAAGCTTCAAAACTGCTACTGACATGTAATTAAGGTACATATAATTAAAATTTCAATTGTCAAAATCAAAAAATTACTACAAAATAAGAAACTTTGCAAAAAAAAAATCCTTTTTTTATAAACTTTTAAAAAATATATAAATTAATAACATTGCATCGCCAATAGAATATAATGTTTACATCTATTATTCTAAAAACCTACTTACGATCAGCATTTTTTATAGATTGCTTCTTCTTGGAAGGCTTGGAAATCACTTTAATTCTCTTACTATGAAATACTCCTATATCTTCTCCATTACCATAAAACATCTTTACAGATAACATAAAATGCTTCCGTTTATCTGAATCACTTATATACAAAGTTTTAGCAGCACAATAGCTCTAAAAAGAAAATTGTTTTTAATTAGAAAAAAACAACATAATAGATAAATTAGATAAAAAATTCTTTCAAAATAAGTTTTGCATTTAAACAAAAAAAAATCAAAAATAAATTTATAATAGAAAACATCATATTTTGGTCACAATTATTGCGTATATAACTTAGATTTATATTAATTTTTTAATATTATACTATGATTATAAAATCCACAAAAACCAAACTTTAAATAAAGTCAAAAAATATTGTCACTTCCAAGTCTTAAATTTAAATACAAAATGTAAATTTCTTAAATACTTGGGGGAAGAAAATAATTGTATGAGGAATATATGAATTTCAAGCGTACTAATAAAATATTGTAATCATAAATTTAAAAAATTACACTAAAAAAAGTTCTTTCAGAAAATAATTAGATAAATTTGTAAATTTTTTCTTAATAATTAAGCAGCCTTGTAGATAGCATGTATTCATCAATACTTTATTATTTCTCCAAATTTGTAATCTTCGAATAGAATTCTTCTTTCAAGCTTAAAACAGTCATTTGATTTTCTAATATATTTCAACCAGAAGCAATGATGAATTTTCACTCAAGCAGATTAGGCAGATGCTTAAAATCTCTCGACTAAGAGAGAACTGAATAGGCTAACTAAAAAAAACTATTTCATTAGTACCAAACTTTCTTTACTTTTAACAAATAATGAAAGTATAAAAAATACAAACTATGAGTGATAAAATTGTATGATAAGTATAGCTGATCCAAATCCCACACATTTTATTTGTTCATTAATTATTAGAGTTCTAATAAAAATAGATGTCTGTTTTAATAATACTGTGTGCAAATGTGGGCGTTGACAGGCTAGAAAAATCAGAAAAATAAATTAACAAATAATAGTATATTTCAAAATATGAATATTCAAATTAGAAGGAGGAAATAAATAAGGATGAGGGTAGAATAAATAAAAGTAATATATTTATTAAGGCTCATAAGATAACATACTGAAAAGAAATGGGGGGGGGGGGGAATCCTAAATTGTAAGAACATTTTTCAGTACATTATGACTAATGATCAAATGAAATTACATAACACAAAAATAGAAGATTTTCTAATGTCTACAAGTAGACATTCATTTAAACAAAATTTAATTAGAAATTAATAGCAAATACAAAGAAAAAAGGGGCTACTTGTTTTAAAAAATCCACTTTCTGGGATATAACTTTTAAGACTAATATATTAAACATGTATCATATATGAAGCTCATATAACCAAAATTACAAAGGCAATGAAAAAATAAAAAAAGAACTTAACAAGAAAGACTTTTGCATTATTTAAACTATAAATAATAATAAAAATAATACTTCCTTACACTCACTTTGCCATTGAAGTCCAACTGTTGCATTTCCTGGTCTGAATTGCCGATTCCAATGAAAGCACATAACTGAGAGCCTTGCTCAGTTTCGCCATCATGCACCATTTGTTCTTGCTTCTTCCTCCATCCATCTCCGAGTAAATATATACAAGGTGGTGGGCAAAAAAATCTAAGAAGTTCCAAAATTAAGTATACACTGATATTTTTCTCGGAACATACATAAAATAAAAATCTAAAAGGATACAATAAGTAAAACTACCTTTTTTCATTGCCATAAGACTTTTGAGCAACTTTTGCATGCAATATTACTAGCACCATATCACCTCGTTCCCTAAGGTACTTTTTCATACATTCCCTGTGACAAAATGAATAAATTATATACATTAAAAAAGAAAAATAACTAATATTATTTACTCATTCATTTGCTAAAAAATGTAACATTATTATAACCCTTTTAAATACAGGTAAATATTTTATAATTCAAACTAAGGGACTCTGACCCCACCTCACTTATGCTTGGTAACCCACAGGAGCTGCTAATGCAGTCCCAATCGGATTATTTCACAATCCAAGCTAACTTCACTCTGTTGCCATCTACTAAACCACTTTAATCTACCAACAGATATATTTAGATTGTTTATTCCAAAATATGATAAAACAGTGAGATAAATAATGAATGTTATTCAAAAAGTACACTAAAAAAATTCACAAGCATCAATTTTGTCAGTTTTTTTTTTTAAATCTCAAGTTTCTTTGTTTGAAACATTTTCAAACCGAGACAAGAATAGCTTTCTCTTGAAATCTCATTAAAACATGTGTTGATGTTCCTGGGCGAGGTCGAAGTGACTAATAAATAAGACTAATAAATTTGGTTTGATTTTGTATTTCCATAAGTGTTTTACATGTATAGATTTTAATGCACAGACATCTTTTGAAGGCACATAAAAAAAAGTACAGGAATAAATCAGGGACAAATTTAAATAAACAATTAATCAAATAATCTTGAACCAGAATATATATATGCTTATCTATACAAAATAAAAGAGGAAATATATTCCAAAATCTGCATCGATGATAAGCTATTAATTCAGGAATTGTGACAACCATAATTAGTACAGAGTTTATAAATGAAAGATTATATTTAAGTAATGAAGTATTTTATTCTTCATTTACATTTCAGATAAATCCATTCCAAAATCAATATTAAAAAATACAGAATAGAAGGTTCACTGGCAAATGCAAATTAAAATATAAAGAAAATTTTAAATGTGTAGCTGTCTTACTAGCATTTTATATTGGAAAATGAAACAACAAAGATGCTAGATCTGCAGTTTTAATGATGCATTTAATGTTTGTAGCAAGAAAGATCAATCTCAGACAATGAAAGTTCCAATAAATGGATTTTTTGATGCACAAATAAACAGAATTCCTTACATACATAAATTGTATATTAAAATAATAAAGATACTTCAAATGATGCCAACAGTATTTAAATTGATATTTCCTTTACTGTTTTTGATGACTGAAGCTAGTATATTTTTATTTAATCCACACAAAAAAATTTGTATAAACCTCCACTAAGCAGAATTTTTTCATTAAATACATAATTTCTTAGATTTATATATAAATATCACAAATTTTAATTTTCAATGAATATTTGAGTGTATCTGTATCTCAATGTTAATTCAAAATAAATCCTATATGAAAACCAGATTTTGCTAAGTTGTATTAGCCCTTTCTAGGGCCATGGGTAGTGTACTTCCTGTCAAATTAATGAATTTTTATATACAACTATATTGGCTAGAATACATTTCTACAAATTTTTCACTAAAGCAAAAATCTAGATGTTCCAGTTTTCTTACCTCACACAAAATGATGTATCTCAATTTGTAATTTAGTTAATAATTTTAAAAAAATGATTAATTTATTTATAATTATTTAATAATCTGAATTAATTTTCTTAAGTTTATCATTACTAGAGAAAAAATGTTTCTCTAGTAATGATAAGATTAAATTTAAATATTCTGAAATTTACACAGGCTTTCACCTTTGAACAGATTTCATACTAAATTAAAAACTATGTTCCCTTCTACTGCTCCTGATACAAGCTCCAAAACAGAGTATACAAACTGTTACTCAATAATATATATACAACTAGAAAATATCTTACCTAGTTAGCCTCTGATCCTTTCGCCTAAAAGAAGGAAATAACTTATCAGTAATTTTAAAGGAATTAAACTTTAATTTAAAAAACATGACAATTGGGCAAAAACTAATAAACTTTTCATTCCAAATTGGAAATTTATGCTTTTTTAGATATATCTGTGTAGTTGCATCTTTGAAATAATCAAATATTAAAGGCATTTTCATTACAAAAAAAGAAAAAAAATCAGTATGAATAACCTGTTAAAAAAAATCTCAGTATATTTTCAAATACCCATATCATATTTTTCATTTTTATAACATGAATTATACATATGAACTAAATTCAGAAGCTAAAAAATTTTCTGATTCAATGTATAGGTGTTGAAAAATTAGTCATAATAATAGTTAAAAATATAAACTTAGCAAAATGGAGGCTATAAACTCAAATAACTAATTCATCAAAATACAGATCAAAAAGATTTCTCAGCTGTATTGTTTGAAGTATACCATATAAAAGAACTTTCAAAGCCAGAGATTCATGTTAATTGTATTATAATCACATGCAATGCTTTAAATTATTTCTAATAATCAATGTTTTTAATTGCATGTTAAGAAAGTGTGAACAATTGTCACTGATTACAATTTTTTTTCTATAATTTTGATCTTAAGAACTGTAGTATATAAATGGAGTTTGAAAAAATTTTTTGGATACTATTTTGGATTCCAGTTAAGATAGTTATAATCCAAAGAGAGAAGATTAAAATAACTGCATTCACTTGTAATATTAAAATCGCCAATTAGCTCCTTTTAAATTATTGTATTTTGTTTCACCACAAAATATCTTGATAAAAAAAACCAGGATATAAAAGTCATTTCTATAAATAAAAGAGTATAAAGAGTGGAAAAAAAAAGCTTTAAAAACTCTGGCTGAATTGTCTAATCAAATTAATCTTAAAGTTGTCTAATCAAATAAGATTATTTAATTTTAGCAATAAATTTTAGAAATAAAGACGAAAAATTTTAAAATCTGAGTTTAACTTACTTGCTTCTGTGTCTGTCATCAACAGGTGGAGAAGGTGTTGCCATGGGACTTGGAGGTGCATGGCCTCTTCCCTGTGAAAGTAAAGGAAGACTAAGAGCACCATGAGCTACAAGAGGATGGTGAGACTGCTGCTGAGGTTGCTCACCATTTACTGAAAAAGAAACAATAAAGTAAGAACACAATTTTCAAAATTAGAATAGCAAAATAAATAAATAAATAAATAAATTTTTCCTTAAAAAAACATCTATAAAGTTAAGCAGAACAAAAAGAGAAGAATGCTTTTAATAATATTTAAAGGAATTCAGATGTTATCTTTAGAAAAGCTAACTTGCAAAATGTCAAATTGCTACTTTGATGCCTTCTTCTAAACAAATACAGTCGATGGCATGATTCCTGCAACTAAAAACTTCCATTCTTTTACAAAAAATAAACTATTTTTATTAACAGATATTGCTATTATTTATTTTACATTTAAATTTCTAAGAACATTCTAAACTTGAATAACTAAAACAAGAAAAACTTATTTGAATGATAGGCCATAACAAATATTATCAAAAGATTGATGTTATGAGCAGTTAAAAATCAGATATCAAAAACATGTTTAATCTCAACCATAGTTTTGCTTTCTGCTGATGAAAATTTATTATTAAGATTAATAACAACCCTTAATTCTACTTAAATGTTTTCTTTTTGAAAAACAATAACAAAAACTGAAAGGGGTTATAATAATTTTACAAATAGAATTATACCTAAAATTCTGAATTTAACAAAAATGAGAACATGGATCTTCTTTAAGTTATTCTGTACAAATAATTTCAACTGCAAATTAAGTTGTTGTTTCTTCCTTTCTATTGTAAATTTTCTCCTTTTATATAAAAAGAGGGTTAATTCATTATTTAGAGCACACCAACATAATCAGTTTTTAGATTTTACTTCTCAACAGAATACAAAACTGAAAATACAAAAATGTTAAAAAAAATTACATTAAATATAGAATTGAAATAGGAAACGGAGATTTTAAGATACAATGATTTCAATTCTATTCGAAACAAAAAACAGGAAGGGTCAAACAGAAACAGAAAAAATAATAAACTCGCAACATACAGAAATGCATCTACTGAATGTTAAGAAAACAAACAAGATAAAGAGGGGGGGCACTAAATTCCCTAATCCAAAAAATAATAACTACTTTCAAATTTCTGTATTCATCAAAGATGAAATAAAGAGAAGGAATTTTTTTTCTTTCTTCAAAAGAAACAAAAAACATAATTCAAGCAAAATATTGGGAAAGGAAGAAAGGAAAAAAAGTAAAGAAAAGAACTACACACATGCTTAGCTTTTAAAGACATTAAATGATCAAATTGTAACATCATTAGTTTTCGAGTAAAGGAACTGAGCCTGCAGTGCATTTCCAAAAAGTACATCAGCGAATTTTCCCATTGCTGAGAAACGATGGGGAAGAGGGCCGATCAATGTAGCTGAGTGCTTGCCATTAAGCGAGAGAGCCGCAGCGCTGCTGCAGCTGGTGCTACTCTGGAAATTCCCATGCTTCAGCAGGGAAGCATCCACTTTCGTTCCCTGGTGAGTCTCAGCTTTAATCTGCAGACTGCTTCAAAAACAGGCGCAGCACATTCCTGTGAAAAGTAATTCTTCGTACAGCTGTGCTAGTAGTCAGCTGCCAGTGCAGAAATTTTCTCTCTCCATTATACTGAGCATTAGGTTAAGAGAGCATTTGGTTGCATGAAACTTTTGGGAATGGACTCCAGCATAAATTTGGGGCTTTTGATATGTTTTTTAATGAATGTTAATTTTGTGCTTGGAAAATAAGATAGTATTGCAGTCATTTTAGGATGAAGAATCTAATTTAAGGAAGGACTCAAAATATGTTTCCTAGCTGCAATTGAAAATGTCTGTTCAAACTGATTAATGGGCTTAAAATTCTCCCCCCCCCATCTTTAAAGAAACATCATTTGCAGATCTTTAAAAAGTTTATTAGGTATATGAGATACTTAAAATGTTAATTTATTGTAAAATTAAATAATTTTAGAAAAGATAAAAATACATAGACTAATTTTTCCATCATTTTTATGACAGTCACAACTGAAAACAGTAAAACTCAGAAATTCAACAAAATGGTACATAAAATATTCAACATTGTAAATTATGTTGACAAATACCTTTCTCTAAAAAATTGATTTTACAATACACTATTAACTTTTATAAAGTGATCCCTCTCTTCATATATATTTAAAACTACTAAAGTTATTTTTAAGAAACAATAACTTTAGTAGTTTTAAATGTGGACATTACACTTATTTTTAAGAGATTGTATTCAAGTTCCTAGATTCCTATTAAATTAATAAATACTTCAAAATAAATTTTACCAAAATATTTTTTCATATTTTACATTAATTTCCAACATTACCAGTTATAAAACTTTTTAATAAAACTCATTTTCATAATTTTTTTCTAGTCTAGGAAAATTTTTTTAAAAATCAATATTGGATTAATTATCTAATTTCTAAAGCTAGAAAAATTATTGCTATCAAAATAAATAAAAATAAAATTAAAGTGTTTTTCTAAAAATCCTTTAACTACTCTTAACTTTTTCTGCTGCTTCCTACAAATAAGATTTTGTATTTTACTGTATTAAAAAATTAGAAAACATAAGTATTTTTTTAAAATTACTGCAATAATGAATTTACAGGACTTCAAGATAAAGGCACATCTTTAAAAACTTAAAAGTGCACTCAATAAATAATATTCAAAAGAAAAAATGCAGCTTTTCAAGATAGATTTAAAAGTGATTTATACATTTTAATAGAAAATAGGATAAAGGGAAGCTAAGAAATTAGAGGAAACAAATAAAGTTGAACTACAAGATTCAATTTATTGCTTTAATTTCATTTAAACAATTATATATTTTAAAATTATGAATTAGAATTGTATATTACAGAGCTAACAAACAAATTTTCAAATTAATTTCTAAAAGGTGTTTGTCCTCTCCCCACCTTTTTTTACAAAAGAAAACTGAATTGAAAACAATTAAGCACATGACTCATAGAAACTTCAAACACATCTTAAAATTTCCTTAAAAGAAAAAAATACCATTCATTGTTTCACTGAAAATAAGAAAATAATAATTTTTTATTAAATAAGATAAGAACTAAAATAAGTTGGTCATTCATAGAGTTCATACTTTATTTTTCCACAATTGCAATAAATTTAAATACCACATATAAAGTAACAAAAGTAAATAGGATAGTAAAACTAAATAGCAATTAAGAAGGTGGGTGACATTTTAATTCCACAATAGGAGTGACATTTTGATCAATTAAAGAAATACAGGTAGCATAAAGTATCTGTACTGCACTTAAGGAACATGCTAATACAAATCTCACCTTTTTATTCATTATATTAATTTTATAGGAATTTTAAAACTTCAGTAGACTGTTGCATTTTGTAATCTTAAAGAAAATTATTTAATTCAATAATTATTCAATACAAGTAATATTCATTGATTATTTTATTAATAATAAGCATAAACACTAAATCTCTTATAATGTATACTGATGCTAGAAATCAAAACCCTACTAGTTGCTTGTAAATAAAAGTAATATAAAATTTGCTTGTTTCAATGATTAAGTGTTTCTGATTATCAGTGAAATTTTATTAAATAGCTGAGAATTTACTTTATAGATTTGAAAAATACTTTGATAAGCTTTTCCCAATTTTCCCAAACTCATTTTTTGTAATTAAATATTATTGGAAAGCATTTCCATTTTTTTAATGAGCAGTAATAGAAATTTTTAATGAGCAGTACTAGCTTATAGTATAAAGTAGAAATCTGACTACTTTATACTATAAGCAGAACACTAATTTTTTTTAAATGAAAATTTCACAAAATATTGAACGTATCTTCACAACAGAATAGGCAACGTTTTTTCTGATTATTTTATTAATTGCAAGGAATTAACAAAATTAACAGTTTCAGTTTTTTAAAAAACTTTAATTACTAAAATACTTTTAAAAAAAACCTCCTTATATTTATTTTTGCCAGTAAAAAAAATTCTATAAACTAATTTCAAAATTTCCTCAACAATTCAAGCATAAAATATAAAAACAAGAATAATAACTAAAAAATAATAACAAATTTGATATAAATGAAATCTGCATTTTACAAAAAGTAAGCTTATACTCTCAAAATTTTTCACAAAAAAACTACAGAAAAGAAATGTCAATTATTTTACACACAGTCCTTTTTCTATTATTTTGTGGGTTAGAAATAAGCATATCTGAATGATAAATTTCTCATTTACAGTAACATTTAACAAAGATATAAAAGAATTTTAAGCAATTACATAATATACTTAAATAATAAACACTTACCCAATTACCACAAAAAGATCCCATTTATTCCAGAGAAGATGATAAATTGTTTAATGTTATCTACCATTCATGGAAAACTTTTTTAAAAAATAAAAATCAAGTTACTTCTTGTTCAATTAATAAAACTTTTGAAAAACTTCATTGTTATGTAAAACATATTAACTAAGAATGAAGAGCTTACAAAATTCCATTTGATTGTCTAATGCCTGTGGCTGCAAAATACAGTTTAGGCATTTAACAGACACAAGCAATACACATTAGGAAAAGTCCCTCCTTTAATAACTGATCAATTTATTTTGCTTATTTCAAAGCATTTCTTAATTTAATTAGCATGCTAATATTTTATTTTAATAATTTTTATATTTTAATATATATATTAAAATATAAAAATTAAAACACTCAATTTCTTAAAGCATCAGCTCTAATTATTAGTTAATGATTTTTTTGGTAGCAAATAAAATTGTCTATGTATTATTCATATAGATTACAAGGGGAAAATAAAATAAACACAGAGACAAAAAAATAAAAGTTTTTTTTAAAAAAAGGGTGAGGAGGGAGATGTCAAAAAAAAAAAAAAAGACTAATGTAATAGAAAATAGAGCCTTATTTTGAGTCTGTAAAAAGTTAATATCAGAGCTCACTTTTTAAAAGAATTAATTAGGACAAACTAATTCAACATTGCTTCAGGAGCTAAATTTTCTCTTGAATGTTGAAAAGCTGATAACATTCTTTAATAAAATGAACTCTAACGTCATCTCAAAAACATATTTTTAGCGCATGAGGGGGGGGGGTAATTTCCATTTAAAGTGCAAGGTGACTGTCTGAAAAGATATTTAAGACAGTCTAATACTAAAAAATTTACTGGGAAATTTACTAAAAAATTTATTAAGTTTTTTTTTCTTTTCAGTAATTGTTCAAAAGGAAGAAAATAATAATAAAACATGTACATTTCTGATGTATTTTTTCACTAAACACAATTTGTGGCTTTTAAAGGAATTCAAAAATCTTATTCAATATTTTAAAAAATATAATTTCTATAAAAAATTTAAGCAATTGCTGAAAAAAATTATTCATAAAAGAAGCACTGAAATAATAGCATAAATAATCACATAACATCTTTAAATTATTTAATAACCACTTTTTTTTCTTTCTTTTGTCTTTAATTAAAAAGATTTGTATAACCTAATGACAGGATTTCATTTCAATATACAAAATTACCTAACAATTAATCAAAAAAAGATTATAATGAAAATATCACAGCTGAGTGCAAAGTGGCATATACAGTCACATTTCTTTCATAAATTGTTATTTCTGTTTAGAGGTCATATGTTACATGTCATTAATTATACCACAGC
The DNA here is from genome assembly GCA_026289955.1 of Argiope argentata. Classification (NCBI taxonomy): domain Eukaryota; kingdom Metazoa; phylum Arthropoda; class Arachnida; order Araneae; family Araneidae; genus Argiope; species Argiope argentata. Next base: position 244,804 of record JAOUZG010013995.1, on the reverse strand, counting down.
AAAAGAATAAAAAGTGGAGATACATTACTTAAGTTCTTTGAATAAACACACATAAAGCATTTTTATGCATTATCCAAAGAAAAACATACTATTAAGTTTACAGATGTAAAAAAAAAAAAAAACATTCTTAAGTAAAAAGGAGGTCAAATCTTTGATCTTAGAGACTTTTACACAGAACTAAATCATAAAGTTAAACAAGGTAATTGACAAAACCATGGTCAGTTCAGTGCTCTAATGATATTATTAATATTAAATATGAAATCAAAACTTTTGATAATTCACTTGCTCTCCACCGGGAGTGCTCATAGTAAATTTTTTGAAAATTTGACTGCTAAGTTAATTGTTTATTCCACCCCACCTCCATTTAATATGCTCTCTTCTTAACTTACAATTAACATAATAAGAGTACATAATAATTTTAGAAGTAACAGTAATGCAAAATATTTCAAATTAGACTTTAGAGGATAAATCAGATAATAAAGAGACAAATTGAGAGGAAAAAAAGATAGGGGGTTTGTTTGTATTTTTCTTAAAACACAGCAGTAATAAGTAAAAGAAAGCAGTAATGATTAAAGATATTATCAACAGAAGGAAACTGCTCTGAAAGCAAAACTATCCAAAATAACCTAATAAAATAATAAAAAAAAAGATTTGCCTTTATTTTATTTAAAAGTAGCATTGTTTCTACTTTTAAAAACTTAAATCAATTCTTATTTCTTCAGAAGAAACTTTATTTCCAGTCAGAATTTAAGGAAACATTTTAATTTATATTTCTACATCATAAAAGAAATGTGTTTTTTGACACTTTAATTCTTTTAAGAAAATATAAATAAAATAAATAATCTAAATACTAAGAAGGGAAAGAAGTTTATCTAAATTCTTTCCCAACTTGATAAAGAAAAATTCTTTGAATTTTTTATAATTCTTTTATTTTTTAATATAATGATTCTAAATAACTATAAATCAAAATTACAACATTTAGCCACCTTCTCAATACACACTGCATTCAAAGTATTTTTGATAAAAGGTGTTACAAAATATTTTTCTTATGATTTTGTCATTCCTAAAACAATTTCTATTTTATGCTTTATAACAAAATGCAGCAATGTAATCTTCAAATAAAAAGTTAATTTTTAATAAATTTTTAATTTAATTTTTTAAAGAATTAATTTATATGTAAAGATTCCTAATAAACTATTTTTTCCTCACTTTTTTGCATGCTATAAAGTGAGGACTTTAAAAAAATTATAATAAAGTAACACTGTTACAGTTATACTTAGCATATTGCTATTTTTTAAATTTATACTAATTTTATATTTTATGGTGTTGGTATATCCCATATTTAAATTATCCTAGAAAAAATGCTGAAAAAAAATATATAAGGTGTCGAAAATCTTGTTTTTTTTGGGGGGGGGATAAACTGCTTATGATTTAGTAATCCTAATTGTAATCTATTGAAATATTGCAAAATTTGTTGCAAATATATTTTAAAATTAAATGAATGAGAATAATTTGGAATTACAGAAGAAAATGGCATTATGCATAACTGTTCTTTGTGTTAGATTATTAAAATATATATTGCCTTGTGCACCTTTTCATGAAAACTGAAAAACTTTTCTCACATCCTATTAGTCTTCAATTCAAATTAATTTTTTAAAGATATTTTACAACTATAGTGAGTTCCTTCAGATTTCCTCCTACATAAAATGTTAGTGTGTGTGTGTATTTTAAGTGTGTGTGTGTGTGGGGGGGGGTAGAAAACCCTTTTCCCAATACATTCCAGAGCATTTAACAAATTTTTCTCTTAGAATAAACTGTCTTACAGCCAAAAGAAAAACAATGATTAGGTATTTAAAAATTCAAAAATAAATATGAATAATAAAATAAATATTATCATAGCATATAAAGTGCTATCAATATCTCCAGTTACTTATTCAATTTCATCCAATTTATCTTGACAATTTCTTAAAAGTTTAAAGTGAAATATTGTTATATGCACATGGCTAGTCATTAAAATTGTAACACCAGGAAGGAATGATCTAACAGAAAAGAAAGACGCATAAAAGAAAAATATGGGTTGGGATATTCAAATGATTAGTATTTTAGTGAATTTATACAACACATCTGAAGCACTGCATAAAAGAAATATTATGTAGTGGATTTCTCATATGGAAAGTGCTTTGCTCAGAATATCGTGTTATACTTTGAACAGTAAGAAGAAATTCTTACCAACAAGAATCAGAATTTGATAGAGGCAGACAACATAGAAAGACAGAGCCAAATAACTTGGGTGTGCCAAACAACAAAGCTGGAAACAAAAGTGGAACAATCTTTTCAGACAAGTCCTAGTTCTATATGAAGTATTATGTCTGTATGCAGTCTGGAGGCTACAAGGAGACCACACATCACCTGCTTGCATTCAATATTGGTATAACAATTACATCTCTAATTTAGATTAAAGAAATTTTGGATGCAGATTGATAAATTTCATTTCTTACATCCAGTGGTTATGCCCTATATTACAGACCTGTCAAATTCCACCTTCAAACAACTTAATGGAATACCACATATTGCATATCGTGTTCTTCCATACACAGTTTATTCAATTGTTGTTCTGACTTGTACAGTCTCCAGATCTATCATGCAAGGAAAACACCTGGTCATAAGTTGCTGAGAGGCTGGCTCGCCATCCCTCTAGAGCTAATATGGTTAATGAACTATGGCGAAGATTCAAATAAGATTGGAATGAGCTGCTCTTTTCTGTCATCCAGCCTTAGATCCACTTTATGGCTAACGGGGTGAAGGCAATTTTAGCTGCCAGGAGTGGTAGCTATTTCCACTAATTTCCTCCTTTCTAAGCAACCAAACTGCTTACAAATTTATTCAATTTGCCTTCAATCTAGACTGCTTTCATAGAATATATATATGTTTTTGTATTTGCTTTCCTTTGTGGTGTTCCAATTTTAATGGCTAGCAGTGCACATAAAAAAGTTCATTTTGTAGATGTTTTATACTTTACTAAATAAAACAACTTAAAATAAAATTAATCTCATTTATAATTTAAAAACATGACAAATTTAAGATTTTGAAATTTTTATTTTAAGTCAGCAACAACATAGATTTTAATACCTGAATATCAGCAAAAAAGAATAAAAAAGCTAACCACTAATTTGTAAGGACAGAATCATAAAATTTTATTATTCAATTTTAATTTCAGCAATATGTTTCTGTCCATCAAATAATACTACAAAGAATAAGCATTTGAGAAAATTTAATCCATTTTATGTTCTGGAATTAAGCTAATATCTCACTCAAATAAATGTTACAAAATATATATACTTCAAAAACAACTGCAAAGCCTTCCAACATTTTTTCCCACTAACTCAATCTCTCGCTATCTGACAGGCCATATGACCAAATTCCATGGAAAATCAACATATGACAGACACTATTTAACTCTGTCATGCAACCTTTCCTTTTTATCCATAATAAAAATAGACATCACATTCATGAAGAAGAGATATTAAAATTCTTACCCGGATAACCATAAGGAATATGGTAGCCAGGCTCTAAAAAAGGAATGCCGCAATCATCAAAAGCAAAATCCAGGTGTTGAGCCATGGAAACCAAGACTAGCGGCAGCCAGAGAGAACCACTGCAGCCGACAGCAGGAGACGATCTGCTTTCCCTCGAAAGCCGAAGCCCAGAAGCTACAGCTCCAAGAGGTTTCGGTCTTTATCGACTGGTGGCAGCTCGCCAATCGCAAAGCTTCTATGGCAATATGAAGGGAGGGGGAGGAACTGTGGCAGAGTTCCTCTCTCTGGCAGAACACACCCACCCCACGGTCTTTTCGAAAGGTACATACAATCTCCAAAGAGTTTCCAATTAATTATGGGAAGACACCTGTAGAACCCACCTGAATTTCTCACAGATCAATCTCTGGCACTATGTGGCTGGAAGGCATTGCATTGGATTGGGCCGTATGATTATTCACATACACATGCATGCATTCCCCACAGAGAGAGGGGGAGGATTAGGTTCTGTATTTACAGCCACAAAATGGGAGGGGAAAATCCATGGGAATTTCACAGATGTTGTAACTGCTGCCCCTTTGCATGCTTCTTACTGCCAGCTCCTAAAATCAATGATTGCTCTGTTCAGACTTTTAGATTCATTTTGGCAAAAATAATTTGCTTTGAGCTCTGATACTTAATTTAATAGTTTTTTTTTCCTTCTTTCTTTCTCCCCATTTGTTCTTTAAGTATGAAAACTAATATAAAACTGTCCAATTTCTTCAGACAAATACATAATTAAATTACATTAGATTATTTCTATGAATCAAAGTACTCACATAAACTTTTAAAAAGGAATATCTATCAATGCACATTCTTTTGCTTTTGAATAAGTATGGAGTTTTGAATAAATATAAGTACTATTTGGTTTCAATTGAACAAGAGAAATAAGGCAAAATAAAATGACAATAGAAATAATTTTTTTAATGGAATTAACTGCCTTGAAATTTGGCGGAACATTTGTTTTAAACTAGATTTATAATATACATGCACACACAAAAAATCAAACCACATTAAACCTTAAATTTCTTGAATAGCCACCAAGATCAAAATGAAGGAAATAAATAATGCTAGCAAAAAGAATAATAAATAATATATATACATGTTGCATTATAAAGAGTATTTCACTTTTTCACAGATTGATTTTAAACTTTTTATAACTAGATATACTTTGTGCTCACTTTTTATTGGTTACAACAAAAGTCTGCTGAAAACCATGAAAATATACTTTCTGGAATATACATACATTTTTAACATATCTAACAGTCTTTATGAAAATGGATTTTCAAATTTCAACATATTGATAGAAATATTATTCAACAAAAAATTCTAATGAAAAATTCTAATATTTACCAGAAGAAAAAAAATTAATTTGAAGTCACCTACAGGTTTTCTGTTTGACTGGAAATTTCATCTCTAAATATTCTTCTAAAATTAAAATACTGCTCTTTTCTCTATCTTTTTGCTTCTTTTTAAAATTAAATGGATAACTAACTGAAAATGAATACAAATTTTATTATTATAAATTTTTTTAAAAAGTATTAATTTTGTAGTTTTTGGACAACATTTAATTTTAAATGACAAACAAGAAATTCCATCAATAAATAAGTTTTTAAACAAAAATAAATTTTTAAAAAGAATGCTAAAATGAAAATAAGTGACCTGTGGGCAGAAAATATGCAAAATAATTCATCCTTTAGGGCCCCAGCCATTTATACTAACAATAAAAGAATAAACATACCTCGGCCAGAAGCATAGTCAGGCCGACCAGTATCCATTTCATTTTCATAGTTAGTTCCTGGACGATTATAACCTGCAAATGCTCCAGTATTATCTCGTGGTATATTCAAATAACCCATTTGTCCATATCTGTTTTGTGGCTTAGGACTAGACAGGTCAACAGGGTGACTATCAATGACATTTTCAGATGGACGGTCACGACAGGTTGGGGAACGAGCAAGTGAGTTCTGTATTCCATTACGATTAACTTCATTCAACTGAGAGTGGCTCAGTTGTTGGTGATGAGGTCTATTGTTGACATTAAGATCTGTGAAAGGATTGCTATTCTGGTGATTTGTCTAAAAATAAGAAGAAAAAATACTGTAAATAAATATGAACTTAAAGATATAATAAAACAATTGCTTTGATTTTTTTAAAATAATTATTCTCATTTTTCAATTTAAAACAAATTTTAAAATGAAAGATTTTCATATCTTAATAACCTAGTTCATTGAAATCATCTAACTATGCTTCAAGAGTTACTAAAAAATCCCACTTGTATTCAAAATACTAAATTTATTTTCTAGAAATAAATACAAGGTATGGAATATTGTCATGCAGTTTTTTTACATGCAAATATAATCAAGATAAATTTACAAAGCGCACAACACCAAAGAAAATTTACAGTTGGTACTATTTTGATTAACAAGAAAAAAAATCTTAAGATCTTAAACAATAGCAAAACAGATTCGTATAAAAAACATAACTTTTTTCCTACATTTTCTAATAAATGATTGATCTAATTTAGTCATAGTTAAAAATTATTTAAAATATAAAATACCTGACTATATTCAACTTTTTTTAACTCAAGTTATATCTCACACATAAATTCTTATGCTGCTTAATAAGACTATTTTTTGGTGTAATTAATATAATAATAATTTTATTTGTAACCAGATAGAACCTCTAGAAGATAAAAACCACAAAAAGAAAAACTTTAAATTCTACACATAACAATCTATAATAAATAGTGATCATAGCAATAAGAACAGCAAGTTCTCATTACATCAGTTTTAAAAATTAAATTTAACTTCATAAACTAAAGCAACCTGAGATTTAATTGCTTCTCGTGTTTTATTGTTAAATGTTGCATCTCTGCAAATAGAACAATATAAATAAATGTTATGTTCTAATAAACATTATGTATTTCATTGAAATTCTGAAAAATATAAAGCACATCAAAAATTTGAATGCCAAAATATTATCACTAACCCATGTTTGAATAATAATTTTAATATTTATTTACGGATTTGATTTATTTATCAATAAATATTCTGTTCAATAAAAAAAAAATTAAGTTCCTAGTGGATAATGCTTTATAGTCAACTATTATTAAAACAAAAGTAATGAATGGAAAATAATTATGTCTATAAATTTCAACATATAAATAGGCAATAAATTGGAAAGATATTTGAAAAACAAATTTAACTTCTTGGAGTTCAGGTTTGGCAGAGGTATGTCTCAGTGGATGATTCAAAAAGAATTTCAAATATTCTACTTGCAGAGATTAAATAAATTTAAAATCTTAATAAATTTTTGTGAAAGGAAGGTTATACTTATATAGTTTTCCGAAACTGCATACTGGCTTGGAAACATATTAATCTGTCAAAACTTTTGTTATCCAATTCAGCTTTTTAAAAATTTCACAATACCTTTCCATGATGCATTTATTTTTATTTCTAGATATATGCTTTTTTAACTGTTGATCAGAAAGACATGAAAATAATTAACTTGGGAAATGTTTTTGGAAAAGGAACAATTTTTAAAAAGAAAAAAAAAATCCACAATCAGACAGTCTTTTGCTATATATTGTGTTATACAGCATGCTTTTATGAACACTTATTATTCATCCCAATCTAAACACACAATAAAGACATTTAAGCTGGATTTTTTCTTTTTTAATTTAAACAGAATACTTTTCAAATACTCTTAATGCCTTGAATAGGATTTAGATACAATTTTAAGAAAAGCAAATTTTGCTCCTATTCTCTCAGAAATAGTGAGGAGCCAGAGATGCCCTAGTTCTCTTTTATTTTATACAAAAAATAAAATATTTTAAGTTTCTCTTGCTTTTATTTATAATTTAGAGGTTAAAAAATTAAAAATTAATAATATATTTTTTATTTCATTTATTAAACTAATTAAATAATTATTACAAATTAAAACTTACTTGACTAGTAGTTGTGTAGGATGCATTTTGTGTAGCTGTACTGCTTGTGGAACTGTAAGAGACGGAAAAAGGAGCCAAAGACATAGTGGCTGTCACAAAACTTTGATCATCACCCAATGGATAATTCGCTTCAGATGGAAAGCCATAGTTTACCTATAGTAAAAAATTAATAAATGATATTAGCACAAACTACCAACTGAATTGCAATAAGCTTATTTCTCTATATCTTTAAACTAATGAGAGAAAAGTTGTATAAGAATAATTTAATTCTAATTGTAAATTATTTATACTAACATTAATAAATAGAATATATGTTTAGATTTAGTTATTGAATTCCAGAACAGTACTAATTCCCCACAAAAAGTGACAAAAAAAATTGCAAAAACAAGATAAGTATTTGAAGCATCTATAAGAAAATGAACTATATGAATAAATTTTTTAGGTTAAGTTTATGAACAATTTTGCTTAAGTACGAATATGTAAATATTTTGAATTGTGAACTTTTTCATTTACAACTTACACTGAAGTAATATTAATTTCAATTTTGTCAGAGGATACAGTGAATTAAATACTAAATTGTAAAATCATCTATCTTTACAGGTAATTTATAATAAAGTTTTAAAAACAATTTATGACATATTGTTTTAATTAACAATAAAAAGAATAGTAATTAAAACTTTAACAAGAGTAATTAAAACTTTAAAATATAAGAACAATTTGCACTATTAACAGTAAAATGATTATTAATTTATTCCATTATACTATTGACAAAATAGCTCAAAAAGCCATACAAGATGAAAAAATAAATATTTTTACTGCCATAACTATTTTGATATCAGAGTATCTAAAAATACACAAATAAAAATAAAAGTCATGAAATTTATCAAAAAAAATCTTCAAAGACAATTTTTCTTTAACTTTAAAAAATTAATTTCAAATGTACCATAATCTTACTACCTAGCATTAATAATCAAAACAGGTATTCAACAATTGGTTCTGTGAGGAACTCTTTTACTCATCTCTATTCAGTGCAACAAGTGGTAAACATTAATGTTGTAAATTTAACAATAGTTATTCTCTTTTTTTTTCCCTCTTCATTTAATAATAATTTATATAACAGAATGTTCATTCGACTAACAGAACTACAACAACTCCTTCAAAATCTGTAGTAATACAATGACATACTTCTATGCATACTCATACATATTTAAACAGATACATTTGCAAATGATTTATACAAACTTGCTAATCATCTATTTTTAATTAATAAAATAATTAAATTAACACAGAAATAAGGTAAAAATAAGCTCATAGAGCAATAATTTATATATATATTTAAATAGAAGAGTGAAAGAAAAAAAACACTTTCATAAAATATAAAAATAATTAATAACTATATTATAATTGGATAAAAGAACTCAAAATAAGGAAAGTAAAAAGGATGTCTTATAAGTACATAGGTAATAAAATATTTTAATACTTCTTAGAATCAAATAATATTTAATGCACCATCATTTCTCTATCTGTAGCATTTAATTTAAAAAAATTTTTTATTAAATAATAATGAACAGAAGATTGAAAGAAAAACATCTGTAATAATTTTCTCATCCTGTTATTCATCAACTAAACATTATTTCAAAAAATACAATTTAATAGACTGCAAAATTCAAAAGCTTTCAAAATAAAATGCTTTATATTTTAAGCAAAGTTAAATTTGAAAGTTCCAACCATTTTTGTTGTCAGAATAACAATAAAATTAAAATAATACTGGGTATAAATTTTATATTATTATTTTCCTTCCCCCCTCCTCATTTTACAGCACTAATCAAAAGAAAACCTTAAATCCAAGTTAAAATAAAATTTTGTTTTGTTTACAATCTTAGACTTCTATCAGTAAATCTCAAATTTAAACACAATAAAGTTTTCCATTTTTTTTTATGTGCTAAAGAGATATATCAAAACAAATTATTAAGCCCAAACAAATACTCCATGTCAACTATTTTGATTTGGTGCCATATACATCCATTGTCAAAAAATGTTAAACAAGAAAATTTTCTGCCAAGATTTATTTTATATTTTTTACAGATATGGGTTATTCATTCATAACATACTTTTGATTTTTTTTTTCTATATAAATAATTCATGGAGTTAGAAATGGGAAACATAACTTTTGCATCATTCAATCTTAATATTTTCATAAGAGACAAAATTGCGAAATTAGTTATTCAATTTATTTAATTTTTATAGATAATGTCAAAGACAAAAAAAAGTAGAGAAAAAAGGAGCACACATTTATGTAATCCTACAAACTAAATGTAACTATGTAATCCTACATTTATGTGTCCTACAAACTAAAGGAGAATACTTATACTTGCTATTTAAAATAACTAACGTTTATTTTATATATCAAGTAAAAAAAATAGTTTTTTAAATTAAATACATGCAATAAAATATACTTGCTTTATTTAAAAATGTATCCACATTAAGAAATAAAAATAATAAATAAAATGTAATGAAATATCAATAAAAAAATATCAACAATTTAATTTCTAAAAAAGAAACTATTCTAACTTTGTTATTGTTGAATAACTGGTAGATAATATTATGATAAAATATATAATTTATTAAAACAAATATATAGCTCAGAAAAATAAACGATCATTTTTTATGTGGAAAATCGAACAATAAAAATATTTAGATAACTTTCTCAACAAATAAAACGAGTACACAAATATAGATCATTCAAAGAAAACTAATAGACTATTCTTTTAAAATTTCGAAAGCATTTAAATAATGTTTACTTAATTAAGTTAAAAGTTCGCTATCATAAAAGTTTCAAAAACTTTTTATAGGACGTAACACAACAACAAATATGGATGAAAAGCTAAATACATACCTCTTGCATATATATCTCATTCATAACTCACAATAAATTCCGTAATTTAGTATTTACACACATAAAAAATTTACCTAACCTATTATACTGCCCGCCATATCCGACACACAAAACTTTAATCAAATAACATTCCGGCGCAAACGATAACGATGTCACACGCACGGCTTAATCGATATTTAGTAGAAAAGTAAACGAATGCAGTCGGAAAGAAAAGATCAGAAATTTTCCCTTTCGCATAAGAAAACTAGTTGTCTTATTATGAAAAACAAGCAAACAAGATTGACGAAGTGGCAGAGCAGAATTCGAACCGGTAACTAACTGTTTCGTTCATCGAATGAAATGTGGCCTTAGGCTAAAGCTTCCGTGGGAACCGCCATCGGCCAACAGGAACGTGAGAACAATAGCCACTCACAGGGGGTTCTGACCCCTCTCTCGACCCCGCCTTTTAACTGCTATCATATCACGCGGGGCTTTTCTGGTTCCTTGCATGTGATTCTAAAAAGGGTGCTCGTGAACTGTCATAGCTGAAGTTTATAATTCAGTACGACGTTCCTTTCCAATGACACTGAAAATGCGTGTTATGCATAAATTCTAGTTGGTAAACACATGATAAAATGTATGAAACGGTGCTTTGTTGCTATGTTACAGGAGTTATTACTTCATTTTTTTAATTATAATTTAATTTGCAAATAATTAAATGGATAAAAATGATACATTGTAACAAGGAAGTTACTTTTTATTCTTAATATGTAACTTAATACGATTACACAGTACAGATAAAATTTTATGCAATTAGACACATACAAATTATTACATTTTCCATTATTTTATTTTTTTTGAAAATTTTAATCTAAAATTTCCAACTGCATTTTTTAATTCTCCTATTAAATTGGTTTTATTTTTAAAATTCAATTGTTGCAGTGCATATGGACAAATTTATGGAATAAAAAATAAATGCCCAGATAACATTTAAAAAAAATCTACCTGTTTTAGAAAATGTTATTTAAAAAATGTAAAAAAAAATATCAACTTATTTTGCATTTTCTCAAAATTTTCTATTGCATTCTAGTAAGATTGTAGGACAAAGGCATGCAGATAGCTCGATATTAATAATAAATTAAATTAAATTAAGGGCAGTTTTCAGTTAGTGAATCCATAATGTTGGATTTACTAATTGAAAGCTGTCAGTATCAAATGTAAGTTAGTGTAATCCGCCGAACAATATTATATATATGTTTACAACCAAATTACTTAAAATAGAATTTTTTGTAAATTATTGATACATTTTTTTTTCTTTTAATTCCAAGTTCGAAAATATTTATATTTTGACTCAATTCTTTTAGATTAATGCTCCCTTTTGAGTCTATGCGGAAGCATTTGGAGTATATTTGGTCAATATGAGCTAAACCGGGATAGCACTTGAAAGAGCAAGCGGCTCTAACTTCCACACGGCATCAAATGAGATTTTTAGATGTTTTTAGAAAACAACAATAATTTAGACAACCTTTTTTTTCTGTGGTGTTTTTTAAAAAATTTTAAACTGATAATAAATAATAATATCTAATAATTGTTAATTAATATTTTCTTTCTAATGAATGTCTCTTTAATTAAAAAAATATCCCTTTCGATTCAGTCATAAAAAAACATTACCAGTAAAGCCTCAATGATAAAAAGACAATGATTGGAGGGGGGACGTTTCTTTAGGAAAGAAAGCAATACAGATTTTTTTTTAATTCGAAAATCACTGCATAAACTTAACGGAAGGAACTTGTAATACCTAATTAACATAAGACGATTTATGTTCGCATATTAAGGAAGAAGAGCATTCTAATCTTAAGAATCTTAACCTCCAACTTTCTAGAATATTTCTATAAGAGTTCACTAATTATATGTGGATCAAAATGAAATGTATGCTAATAAATTAAAAGTTCTAGATAGGAATAAAAGAAAAAAAATTAAATATTAAAATTTTTGAAGTTTTCTAACGATTACTTAAGAGCTATTATAAAAGACAAATATACATTTTTTCAACAGCTTAAAATTCAAAAAAATCTCTATTCAGTCATGTCAGATCAGTTACATGTATTTTTCCCTCTAACTCTATAATTTCTATAAAAAAACTTAATTAAAAAAAAAACTGTCGCTGTAAATACATATTTAAAACACATTTAATATTTTCGTTGGAAGAAATGATACTGTATATGCAATGGTCGCAATAACCATGGTAAGATAATTTAAATTAATGAACGAAAACTTATGCCTTTTAAAAACAGTAATGATGTAGAGTTTTTAAGATTCCGAATTCCAGAAACTCAAATTAATAGAAATATTCTAAAAATGAAGAATTTGTTGGTAAATAAAATGAGACCACTATATGTTTATTACATTTGCACGTATTTCAAAGATGTAGATGCCCTCCCTTATATAGAGAGAAAACAACAGCAGCAACAAGATAGCACATAACCAAATAAATCCACATTATTAATTAAACAAGGTAGGCAAGAGCTTAAGAAACTTATAACTCTAAGAGAACTCCAAGCATTTGATAATTCTACCTAGTATGTATCTTAATTATAAAGATCATGCAATCAAATTTATTTAAATAAAAATAAAGATTTCCTCCTAATTTTGGAGGATTATTTTAGAAACAACCCCAATTAATTACAAGTTACAGTTTATATTATCATATAACTTTTTAAAATCACGTTTTATAATTATAAAATTATATATTTAAATATTTTTAAATCGTTTTTTTTTTACTTTTTGATTTAAAATTACTTTTTCATCTTAATTGGATTTTTTTTAAATATGTAATGAATTGAAGACAGCTCTTCAGTAAGATATCCGCAATTAAATGTTTCGGTATTTCAATCAATCAAGATTTGCTATTTAAACTGTTAAAAAAATTAAAATTGGGAAATATATTTGGCTTTAAAACTTGGAAAAAGGAAACGAGGTCCCGGAGAAGTAATGAAGATGTAACTTCTAGAAGATGGAATTTGGCGAAGTAATGAAACACGATCTACTAGTTATAGAATTACGAATTATAACACTACAGTACGACATAATGGATTTCACCCAAACCTTATGAAAGCTACACCCGTTTAAACTACCAAAAACGCACCGCGTTGCGTGAAGGGGGTGACTCAAAATTTTATTTCAGACCCCATCGATCTACGTGCCAGGTGCGAAACATCCCCCTCTACACGTGGCTATTATTTCAGCCACCACTTTTCCACCCCCTCTCTATTCGATGTTTTTGTAAGAACACCGACTGAATAATAATAGCGGGGGAGACCGCCAATGAACCGCCTTTTAATGAAGAGGAGGACTTTTTTTTTCTTTATTATTATTATTATTGACTCGATCACCATGGAAGCAGTAAAGTACATTTTTTACTTTCACCTGTAAAGGGGATTAACATCAGCCAACAATGATTGGAAAAAACAGATGATACGACTGACACTGTACCAAACAAAAGTATCATGTATTGTGATGATACACAGGGCGTCCATTCTAATCGCGGCCCGATAGCTAGTTTCTAAATCGCTAGAAAAACGAAAAACAGTCTTTTGAAAACGAGTGAAAATAGCCGCCTCGAAACTTTCATTCATACTTTCTGATAAAGACGTTACACCCTCCTCTTTTCTCTGGACACAATTATGGCAGCGCACGTCACGAGAGCACAAAAATTTGTTTTCAGAGAGTTGTTTACTTCGTAGCATTGTAAAAGTATTCGTGTTTCAATCTTACGCCATTGGCGAACAATAGTTTCGAAAAAGCTTATTACAATGATCTTCGGCTTTAACTTTTTGCCATGCAGTTATTACATAAATACTAAACAAGTAATATATTTATTTTTAAAAAAATGTCAATTCCTACTTAGGTCAATGAAGAGTTTTTTTTATTTTAGTTACTTTTTACTAAATAATTACAATGAATATAAATAACTTATCAAAAAATAATGGATATTCTCAAGAATTGAACTCACATTCTTCACCATCATGTGAAAAATACCGAAATCCTCGCCTTTTACCGATTGAGCTACTGCCTGTAAATTTCAATCTTCATTGCAAACTGCTAAAACTCTACTTAAAGTATTAAAAATTAATTAAGTTTCATTATTGAATTAACGTTAGAAAATACAGTATTTACGTCCAGTGTCATCCACTACAAGTTTAAAAAGATGTATTTGAACTGGAGTGAATGAATGAAAAGTATATTATTAACGATTGAAAATTTGAACAAGATATATATATATAGGGAAAGTGTGAACTAATAGTAGGAATTTTTAAAAAATCGAGTTTGATGTTGGACGTCTTTGTTTCGACCAATCAAAACAAGAATTTGGTACAGGACTACTTTTTTAGTGACACCACATATCAAATTTTATTTATTTATATCATTGCCGTTTTAAGCTATGGTATTTATATATACGCGAAGCACGGACTAACAGGAAATCAGCCCGACAGATTTGGTTCAAAATTAAATGCAGTTCCACATTTTAAATGCTAAACATGTGCACCAAGTTTTATTTATTTAGCTTTTTATGTTTCTGTAGATACAGAGTTCACTTATACACTCGGACAGACAGTTGTTTCAGAAAGAATTTCGCTCTAAATTTGACAGAAATCAATGCAAATGCCATAGATCAAATTTCGTCATCAACCTAACTCATAGTATTTGAGTTATAGTGCTCATAGACATACAGACATAATTTCTAAAAAGTAAGGGGAGTTACAAAATTTGTGCAGCTTTATGCTTATCTACTGAATTAATACGAAATATAGTCTATTGAATCATTTATAAGCAATTTCCAAATGGAAATTACCGTTTGCCAGAAATTAGCAACTCAGCCACAATAAAAGTTATTATTTTTTTTCATACAGATTAGCCTATTTTTAACACAAACCTTTTAATTATAACTATTTCTTTAAGAAAATAAAATTTTTCAAAATGTAAGACATTTTGGCTCAAATTTATTTTCATGCATTTCTTAATTTTGTGACCACATGTAAGCCCAAAGAAGCAAATAGAGAAGGTTCTCTAGAAGTCTTACCGGAAATAATACGACTGTTCTGCTATGTTAGCGACTTTTCATTGTTGATATTCGTGGTGATGTGAACAGAAATACAAAAAAAGTAGATTTTAACCCATATTTTTAATAATTATTACCTAAATAATTACTAAAACACGTTAAAGTTTTTCAAAAATAATAAATATGTTGTCATCAAATTGAAAATTACTTTGCCTTTCAACATCGCCAAGTAAGCCAAATCGCCAAAATAGTCGGAACATAAAACGAAATATTAGTTTACAAATGAGTGGCAAAAGAACTATTTCGCCTGCTTATTTGACAACTCATATTAGAGATAAACTTAAGGAGCACATTAAAATAAATTTTAGACTGACGACAGAATTTATGTACTAATGCATTCGATTATAAATTTACTGAAGTCCGATTTAAATGGAATTTTGGCCAGATTATGGTATAGTTTCTTCACAATAACCAGATTTTATTTTCGGTGGATTCCTTTCCGTAATTCAATGTTTATTATTCAATACTATTGATAAACAGAAGCAATCATTGAAAGTTAAAGTGCCGGAACAACAATTATACGTTTGGCGAAGTTTTAATTCATTTGATCGGTTTTATCAGCAGTATCAATAAAAATCAGCATTTCAATGATTTTCATAATTAGCACGATTCTAATTTAATATTAATTAATAGCAATCATGGAATTTCCGATATGCGATATTGATCTTCATGGTTACTCAAAATATGATTATACTTTTAGAAAATTTTGAGGTTACATAAATATTTGTTCGGCTTCATCTGAAATAATGTATATTTCAATAACTAAATAACGGAATTAAATTCATAAAAGTAAACTTCAAGCAAAAAAGAAAAATGTTTTATTAATGATATTATTTTAACAATTTAAATAAAGTAAAATCAAAACTGGGAGAAGAAAAAAAAGGCAAACTAAAAAAAAAAAACAGAATGGTTGTAAAAAAAAGTCTTTAGAGGTTCCTAGAAAGGAGTAATATACAAATCATGACGATAAGAACATTTTTTAAATAAAATATTCTAGTTAGACATTTGAATCGGACTGATTGAAAAAGAAAATCGTTCTGTAATTGAATTAAAGAATATTCTTTAATAGAATGAAAATCTTCTTTCTAAAAGGGACCTAGAAAAATAATTACTTCTATTTCATTTTCAAGATGTCCTGAATGAAAAAGAGCGCAAACGGAAAGGTGCTTTTTTTTTAATGATTTGCACTAGCTCTTGATTAATTATACAGACGTCAAAAAGACAGGAAATGGACCACCTAGATATGCGAAGTATTTGATTGAACACGTTCCCACGTCAGATCAAGAAATAAATTCAAGGTCTCGTCTTCTTCATTTTTATGCCTATAATGGTAATTGGTACAATTTATTATTCAGGTGTGGTTCCCAATATCGTCAGATTTAAGCGAATTCTAAGATTATTATTCAGCCCCGTCTTTCTTTTTTTCATGCTGTTTCGTTTTTTTTTTTTCATGCTATCTATATTTAAGTGTGGGAAACCAATTTTAGATACTTATAAAATGAGGATAAAGTTTAAGAAATCTTCAAAAGCGACTGCTTAGAAATAAAATTATGATGGATAGTTTAATCTTTTCCATTTTTCATATGGTAATACCAATAAAATCTGAATTATTAGATGCATCTAGAATTTGCATATTTTTCGTTCTCATCTGTTCGCTTTCGTTCTTTTTTGTTCATTGTGCATTTATTTAGTTCATGTTGCGTTATTTTCCGTTAAGAACGAGTTAAGAACTCGAACTGTATAAAGAGCAATTTCTTTTTGCAATAAAATCCTTTATCAATGCATAATACAGTTTATTGAAAATAAAAATGAGGAATTTTAATATCTAATATATCTCCAAGCATGGAATTAAAATAATTCTGTTAAAAACAATTGCAATGCTTACATTCTTCACCAAAGAAAAAAAATTTAAATTATTAGCAGAAAAAATCGAAACAATAAAACAAAAGGGTGCTTAATTCCGCGACTCAGAAAGAACAATAGAAAAGCGGGAAATTTGTGCAAGCGAGGGAAAGTCGAGAAAAAGTTCCGCTCACTTTCTTCCCAAAATGCTGCATTTACGGAAGGGAAGGAAAGGTTACGAGACAACTGGTTTTCTGCCAATTATTTATTCGCTGCACGCAAAACTCAAGAATCAAGCGAGTAAATAAAATAAATAATAGAGCATCAGAAACGTAAAACCCGCTAAAGCTCGCTTCACTTCACGTCGCCGGAGAAAAAGCAAACGAAAAATAATTGACGATACGTGAAAAAAGAACAACAACGAAAAAAAGAAATGGCACGACCAATGTTCGAACAATGTCCTTGCAGAAGAAGGGGACAATACCGTAAAGTCGTCTGCTATTAATAATGACTCCCGTGAGATCTCAGCGCTGAGAAGGTCGAGGTTACAAATTCTCGTGAGAACAGATCTGTCTTCTCTTTGTTTTTGAAAGCTCCGGCTCCCTAATAACTTCAATAGAGTAGAATGACACATCGCATAATGGGCCGCCCGGAAAATGGCGATTCGAAATCTGGCATTTAACAGAGATCAGATAAAAGCAAACAATGAATATTATGGAAACCGCTCTCCGAGACATTGTGTTGCTCCGCCGAGGAGTATCGCGCAGTGTTCATCAAAGCAGCAGATAACGGACTGCGAAATATGTGCATAATTTTAAACTGCAGAGGTTGGTTTGCGATGAAATTAAAAAAAAAAAGGATATTAAACTATGTTGAGTCGATCAGAGCCAATGATGACACAACTTACGTTTAAAACAGCGCACGAAATATTAGAGAAATACAGCAATGAATTTAAACTACTTCAAGGAGACAATCGTCCATTTATGCAACAACTAGTCTTCTATTATCACATAAGACATAAAAAAAACCCATAAAAAATATTTCAAAAAGGATATAAAAAAAGAAGGTTGGGAGACAATAAAGACACTTCATAATACTAGAATGTCCCTCCCCCCAATTCGTCACTAAAAGTTTTGAAAAAGAAAATTCCTCTCGGCAAGCTGGAAGACAAAAGTAGATTCCTTTTTATTCAAGTTACTATTTTCAAATTCCTTTCAATCCTTAGATAAAAACCAGCGAGAATGATCTCCCCCGAAACATTCTAGCATGCCTTTCAATAATTCATCCTCTCCTCGCATAAAATTAAGGATCCTGAATAAAGGTACGAAATCCTTGGATAAGGATAGCGAACGTCATGCTATGAATCTGTAATTACTTTGCATGACACTAACTAAAGCTAATACAAAATTAGGGCTTGAAATGTACTCTTTAGGTCCTAATTTCTAAAATATTGTAGTTATCGAAAATCTTCAATTACAAAAGTTGTTTGTCTTAATGAGGCACTAATTTCGCTAATTGGATTTATTTTTCCTCCTCATTATTAAGGAAGTTATTGCGAAATGAAAATTTTGACCCCTCATCATTTTCATCCCATTTACGAACTCATCTGAGGCTTTTATATTTCATACAACTTAAGACCAAGCAATTACTCTAAGTATTTTGTTCACAAGATAATATGGGCAATATATATATGTAATGATATTTTAGAATCTAATTCAAACTTATTTGATTTTTTAACTTTTAGCTCAATTCAGCTCATATTAAGTTCATTCAAAAATATTCTCTTATTTCCTGATCCCAATCCTTTTTTTTTTCTATTTAATATATTCAACACGAACTCTAAAATTGCTGAGTCAAGATAAGTGAAGGGATAAAACATTGCTGATCTAAACAAATTCGTCTAAAAGATCCTTGTGTTTTCCTTGCCTGTGGTTGATGCACCCCCATTAAAATAGAGCAGCATATATTCGTAGAGGTAAAATTTTCATTAATGTTTCCTCATTTCGTTTTGTGTTGTGCTTGTCGCTTTTGCTTGTTCAATAATCGTGCCTCCCAGGATGAAAATAAAGCGAACTTAAAAATTCGAAAGTTTTTCCTATGTCTTCGAAATTACTTTCTGCTTCAAACAAAAATTACATTCATATATGTGTGTGTAATGATGTTTTAAAATCTAATTTAAACTTAATTAATTTCCTAACTTAATTTAGGTCATTTTAATATTATTTCAAAATTTTCTCTTATTTCTTGATCCAATTCCACTCTTTTTTTTATTTAATTAAGACAAAGGAAGATTAGTAAAATTGCTGACATCGACAAGTTCCCACACTAAGAGTGAAGGGATAAAAAATTTTAGAGTTTAGACAATCTTTTAAAAGATCCCTATAAAAAAAGATCCCTTATCAAAATCCCTATCGAAATCTCTCAGGATATAATCACATGGATTAATGTTTTATTAACTTTTCCTCATTTCGCTGTTATGTCGTTCAGTGTTAATGTGCTCGGCACATCTAACTGTACATAAATCATACCTCCAGGGATAATATAAAATGATGTCCAAATTTGAAAGTGGGTTCTGTGTCTTCGGCCCCGGGTCCACTTTAAAAAATTATGTTTGCATAGATATATAAACTTTTCAACGACGAGGGGTTTCGGATTTTAAGAACCACGATCGGCGCAGAACTGCAGAAATTTTCCTGAAGTCTGTCACAAGAAGCACTACAGTGGGGAGTCTACCTATAGGAATTTACCTAATATGAAACCTTCCTCTCCTCATTCTAAAATATAGTTTTTGAGAGTTTTCAAATTACTGAAATTACAAGACGTTCCGTGGAATTTCCTCTACTTGCCTTAAATTGATCTCAAATTCCACTTGCAATTAATCTGTCTAAATTTTTTTTAAAATTAACAATAATACTTAAAAAGTTAAGATAAATTCAAATACCAGGGTGAATATTATAGTCAAGAAGTTTCTCAATTCTGAAGTGATATGTAAATGTAGAAAATGGTTAATGTTTGCTTTGTGCCTCCGATATTGAGAAAGCTTCTTAGATGGGTTCAGACGGTTCAAGCTCATTTGGAAAATAGATCTGTTCAATCGGCTAATCAGTATCGCTTATTTAATTCTTCAGCGTAACAAATGGAAAAAAGTACATTCATGAAATTTGACAAAAAAACTCAGAACAGTCGTTCAATACAGACGATATCATTCTATTTATCTAACTATGAATTCCAAAATAATCACCAGCGGCAAGAAAGACAAATTTAAAATTTTTGTACGCATATCAAAATTTGAGATTATTAATGATTGGCAAACGTCCTGCTTTATGTAGACTAATAATAAATAATTATGTAACATATTAAAAAACTGAAATTACTTATCGCTATTCAAGCTAAAGAAATTTCTTATTTTTTACAGTGACCATCGATATGAAAATTGTGTGATTATATTATTTCTAAGCATTAACTCTTTAAATTTAAGTACTTACGATTCTGCACCTGAAAGAGATGATTACTCTAGAACCAAGAACTTTAACCACTTTCTCAAGAAGAAAACGATAGCCTGTTTATGATGACTTTTAAATATTTTTTTACAAGTACGCGTGAGACAAGTAGTTTATTTATCAGTCATAATTAAATAATTATTTATACACTTTTAATTCATTATATACCAATTTTAATTTATTGCTGGAATAAACGAATAATCGAAAAATATACATATTAAGAATTACTCTTATTTACTTCTTTTTGGAATAAGTGATAAATATTTAGTCCAATTGCATCAATTAGCTTACAGAACTATCTTTTTTGAAAATGTTATATAGATTTATATATCAATAGAAAAAAGCATACCATTGAATAAATGAAACCTTAATACAATCAGAAGAGATAGCCCTTTAAACCCTGAATTATTGAAATATGGAATAAAAAAATTGGTGGAAATTAGAGATAAGGACCATCAATAGAACATCCACATTTAATTTCATCTCGTTTTAACCACGGGTATTAGAACCAGGAAGTCATGGCAAATGCCACCATCAGGTTTGAAAAGAAACGAAAATTAAGAACTTAAAATATCGAGGTGGTAAATGCCATCGGAAGGGCCGAAAGGGTTAAAGCAATTTATGAAATATTTAAATATATTTAAAATAATAAGAAAAAACCAAAAACAATCCTTCAGCCTACATCACAGGTTCGCTTCCACCAATTTTTATTTTATATGAACGTGCATGAAGAACCATGAAAGACCATCTGGTTCCCATCACACCCCAGTTTCGACAGGAATCTGAAAAACTAAACTTTATCTCACATTCGTCATAAAAGAAAACCTTGACAGAATCAAACAGCTACAATCGTAGAATGCATTTCTTCAATATTAATTTCATGTGGAAGGTATGTCATCTATGATCACCTAATCAGTAAAGTCATCCATTTTCGAGATTTGACGCAAAATAAAACTTTGTCGGAACCTCTAGCGTCAACAACTTGCCAAATTTCATTCAATTTATTTTCCAATAAAATTCGTCATTTTGCAAGCATTAACCAATCAGAACGTTTTATGATTATGATCCAAATATAATTTGAAATAGAGCTTTCTTCTGTTGCGATAAGATGTAGTTTATCAAAGTAGATTGATTAAATCAATGCTGATACCATGGTAGGCGAACAGCTGGCAGCTAAAGACAGCAAGAATGTATTTAAAACTAAAATAAATGAAACTATATGTGTAAACAATGCATTTAGCAACTACTAGTAAATATATTAGAATCATATTCGGGTCTATCTCGTAGCAATTACCGCTACATGACGTAGGGTTCTCCTAAATGTCAATTTGAATTGTCATCGCCTAATGACAAATAGCTGCTTCAAGAAACAATTACTCTCCTATCGCGGTTCGAAGTTATTCAGAATAAATACCATAATTAGGCTTTTGTGATGTCAAGGAAGGTATTCTTCTTTTTCTTTCTCTCCGTTCAGACCAATTAGTGACAAGGAATCTGCACTTTGACCGAGGTCGGTTTCGTAACTAATTACATATGTAACGGAATCTTCCTCCGTGATGCAGCAGAGCAGGTACAATAGTCGGAATTTTCACAACGCAAACTGAAGCAGAGCAATGACGGGTTATCGTAGTAGAAGCATCAAATCTGTCATTTTCCTCTACCATAAAAAAACCAGAATGTATCTTTGAAAAAAAAGTAGTTCGATATGTAATTTGCTTTAAATAACACCTCGAAATCCCCATAAATACGTTCTTTACGCGACAAAAACAATCTTGATGGTAATGTTTAAGTTCCAGATCGTGGTTTCGTCTAAGTTAACAGAAGAAAACCCGAAATTTTCTTCTCCCTTACACTTTAACAGATTTTTTTCCCCTTCGTAATTGAACCCTTTTGCTAATTTTGACATATCTGGACCATAGAGTTGAAATAGTTTGAATATCTGATTATTTATGTATCTATGATCTGTACGCCATTCATTCGTTTGGTCAAAGACGCAAATGACGTTCTGATACGCCAATAAAACTAAGAAGGGAATATATAATTAAGAATATATATCATATATAATAGGAAATAAATTAATTCTTGTATAAAATTTAATGCTCTTCCTTGTCCATAAAATTAAATATGTTTTAAGAACAAATTTTTTTAAAATAAATATGTACCCAAAGGGTTTAATAAGAAGAATGTGCTATCTTACTGATTATTTATTGAAGAATCAGTAGAATACATACGGTAATTGTGGATTATCTAAAATTTTTGAATCGAATTACGCTGACGAATATCAAATCAATGCAATATCCAAAGTAATTTTTCAGTTATTTTCGATTTTGAAATTAATAAATTCCGAAAGAATTCGATTAATTGAAAAAGAGCTATCAAAGTTTTAAACTTTTTTAACCAACCCCTTGATATTATTAATTTAACATCATAATTGATTGGCGCATCATACATAGAAGATATAAAAATAAAAGTCACCTGAGATACTTAAACGAGTCGAGGTATATAATACTTAAAATATCAAATTTTTGTAGTTTAATTCAATTGCTCATTTGACTAAAATATAAATTTAAATATCAAAAAGTTCATTAATCGATGTATCGAGTGTGTTACAATACAAGGTATTACCCCTTATTTACCATACCTTATATCATTAGATAAGCTTTAGTGCAGAAAACTTTTAAACAATTAAAATAATTTAACTAGTGTAATTAATAATTAAAGATTTTTCAATTCTTGCTTTTAGCTTATGTCTACTGCCTGCTTTCGGTTTTTGAATACTTAAAAAAATAGTCATATTACTATTCAGCATTCATATTAGCATGATTTAAACGGTATTCATTAATAAAGTATAACGGGTTAATGGAAATCCTACAGTAATCGTTGATATTTTGAACTCTTTTGGGGTAGATGTGATAAAAACTATCGCCTTCCTCCCCCTTAATTTTTATGCATGGTGAGACATATTTTAAATCAACTTGAAAAGTTGAAGTTATTCATAACCATACAGTTTAATATTTTATTTAAAATTATTCCTTCAGCTGGCAATATAATAGACCTACAATAAATGCATAAATAAGTGAAAAAAATTCAAAGAAATCCTGCTGCGATAAAGGGTTTTTTTTGGGGGGGGGAGGGGCTGCAATGAATATTTGTCGTTCATAAACGTATATTTTGTTTTGCAACGAGTGAAGAAACTGTTTTCTAATAAAAAATTATGCCTTTGATATTTCATAATTACTAATTTTGAAGCTATGAAGAAGTTGGGTTTTATATGTCCACTCTAAAAAATGGACTTACTGAAATGATATTTTTTTTTGTTTACTTTGAGTAATATTTTATATTAAATAGCCGAAATGTGTGTTTGTTTCTCAATTTTTTTAATTCAAACATTTATGTGTATCTAGAGTTTTTATTTTCTTTAAAATCGCGTACCTCAAAGAGTTAATGTCTGAGAGTGTTCTGAATGTAGTTCAGAACACTCTTTTGTTCTGAACTGTTCGAAGTGTTCTTTTTTGTTTGTTGAAAGTGTTCTTTTTTTTTTTAGAGAGTGTTATGAATGTAGCTTTAGTTAATGTTACGCATTGAACATGTCATTACACAATGATTAAAAAATCTTTTCAAAACGTAGAAGGTTCTTAAGATAAAATTATAAAACATTTATTTAATTCTTGCAAGAGTATATTAAATTAGCTTTGGTATTAGCAATGGCTTAAGAAAAAAATTAATTGTTGAATAAATTTTAATTGGCATTTTACTTAATTTTATTAATCAATAATCAACTAAAGAAGCACTTTTATGCGGTTTTAGATAAGAAATTTATATACGCAGAGACTTATTCATTCAATGATTTTGTTAAAATAAAGGGTGTCCAAAAAGTTCCAGTACTGATGATTTGTGAATTTATTTTACAAAAACAACAGGTTTAAAAAGAATTATTTTTATGTTAATGATAAAAAGCACTTTTAACATAACTAAGGAAAAAATACTGAACTTACATTTATAATAAATGTTCAAAATGTCCACCCCTTTCTTGGAGACAAAGCTGAACTCGTTTGCGCATGTTTTTCGAGACGCGTTTTAACATGCTAGGAGTGATTTCTTGTATCCTTTGGGTAATCGCGAATTTCAAATCATCTATTGTTTGAGGATCGCCTTCATAAATTTTGTCCTTTAAATATCCCCACAGAAAAAAGTCCGGGATGGTCAGATCTGGGGATCGAGGTGGCCAAACATTTTTTGAAATAAGTCGATCGCCGAAAAAAGCTTCATGCATGTCCATGGTTTCATTACTCATATGGAAAAATTTAATATACTTAAAAAAAATCATGGAAAACGATTTTTTAAATTTAGAGTACGGGAACTTTTTTGGACACCCGGTATAATTGTACCAATTATTTAGGGAATACAAGCATTCACAACTGTTATTCCTAAAATTATTCTCAAGCAATCCTAATAAATTTTCTCCATTCATGATTTGTGAATGCTGATTTTGTTTACTCGCACACGAAGTGTACGAACAGAAAGTACTGAAATCATTATATAAACCGAGCTCACGATTTTGACGACACTTCGTGCTTTAGAGATTCCCTCGTCCACCCTCCCTTTCCCCTCTTTCCCTGAGTCTGGATAAGATATTTTTTAAATTATGTTTGCCGTTTTATCTGTGACCATGGTAATTCATAGCACTGTGAGTTAGATTAATTGATAAATTATTTTTACATTAAAAGTATAAATTTTCATCAAATTTTAATCAAAATCACTGGAAATCTGATAATTTTGCTGTTTGAATACGAATGAACACGATATATACAATACATAAAGAACTAAATGGATAAAATTGGATACAGAGTTTTAACATCTAGAGTTTAGATGCATTTGAATTTTAAACCTACTCCATGACGGAGTTTTATCTGTCGGTCAGCATTTCGCTTGAAGGTAAACACGATAAATTATGTCTTTGACGCAACAACTAGAATAAACGATAGTTAAACAATTTTAACACTTATAATGCAGCTTGGAATCAATTTTTGAGCCAATTGTGCCAAGAGGTAGATCTCGGTCTATACTTTCGAAGGCATGTATACTTAATGAAATAAATAATAAAAATTTGGCAGGTGATTTTATTTACTAAAATTGTATATACTGTGTAAGATTTTAGTTTTAATTGCTCATCAAAAAAGGCGCCCAAAATGCATATTCGATTTTCCTCACTATAAAACGATGCATAAAACTCTTACGTGCAATACAGAAAAATAAAAATTTAAATACTCGTGATATTTACGGCCTTGTCTAAAGGGAAGTTCAAGGTTTCGAAGAGATCACTTCCGTTTGGTTTATGCTAACATCTTTGGACATGCCACTTATAAAAATAATATACCAAGACAGTGTAAAAAAATGTAAAAGTAAAATATAAAATGATGTTTTTATTGTTATTGTTGACTAAGTATCATCCAATTCTTTAGTCGACGGTTTCTTTACAATTAGGATGGAGTTTCTAAAAAGTTGAGATTTGTCATTGTTATCAAAAGTTTTGGAGTAGACAAATGAAATCGTACCTACTACTTTCCCACAAAAACATTCATCATTTTTGTTTTTAAGAAATATTGTTTGACGATTTTTTTTAAAGTACTACGACCAGTGAGATTTTGCTCAATAGAAACAATAACTTAAAAATGTGAGTAAAATTTTAAACATAATATGAAATGACAATGTAAATTATGTTATGCTAATATTTAAAAATTAATACATTTCCATTAAATGTAAATGAAAACCCGGATGATAAAAAAAAAAATTCTGAAATACGTGTGTGCGTATTCGGGAATTTTTTTTCCAGGTTCATCAATTAAGAATCAAATGTTATAAAATCATAATAAGCAAAATTTTAAACAAACATGGATAAATTTTTTACACTTAAACATAAAGACGGTACAATATTTTATATGTATTTTAGTACGTTTCATTAGGTACATCATCTGATTATCACTTTGAATATTAACATTTTGTAATCCTAGCTTGCTGTTTCGATGACGTTGTAGAATGAAAATGATTGAATATATATTTTACGCAAGTAACTATGTTTCAACAATGTTTGTTTTACACAAGTAACTCTATGGTATGTTTGATTGAATTCAAAATTTGATAGAAATCTAAAACTTTGATGTAAAGATCACAATCCAAATTTCAACCACTTGTTATTTTTAAGATATCGATCACAAATTACAACAACAGACCCTCTATCTATCTTTTTTTTAAAAAAATCAGCACTCTACAAAAAAAGTAAATCAACAAACTTTCTATATTTATTTTTTAGATGCCAGCAATATTTCTTTTCTTTTCTTTTCTTCAATATTTTCTGTATATTCTTCTTTCTTTAGAAGAATATACATTAATTATACAATAAAAAGAAATCCAAAATGCGTACATTAATAACTTTGTATAAAACAGTTCAAATAAAATTACTTAAAATTATAAATTTTACGCAAACTCAGTTATATCTGAAGAATTAATCCATGAATATAATTAATACGCAGTATAAGGTAAATATTGAAATTACAAAAATACAAAACGCCATTAATGATTAAGAAGCAAACTGAATTCCGATATATTTGAATCGTCAGATCATGTTCATAACGTCATCACATAGCTGTAAAAATGGTTTGGCAAAAAGATTTTAAAAAACCTTTTTTTTTTTTCTTTTTCTTATTATTATTACGTCCAATATCAGAACAAAGGTTTTTTCGTTTTTCATTTAAAAAGAGGAAAAAGAAACGTTCTCTGGGGATTTCTAAAAAAAATTCTGCCTGCTTCAAAACCGTTTCTTTTTCGGAAAAAAAAAAAAGCCCACACCAAACAATAAAACTCCGCTTTCGCCCATGTAACAATAAGCGATGTAGAAGAGTACTAGCGTGCTCATTCTCAAAAGCAAATCGCCATTGCTTAAGGGGGTGGGGAGGAAAGAAGAAAAAAAATAAAGAAGGATAAAAAGATAAGAAGAATCAGCTCAAGGAAGAACACGCATGTGGATGGTGATGAACAAGGCAAGGCTAAAGGATTAAGGGATGGGGGAAAAAAGAAAAAAAAAAGATGAGAAAAAGAGGCTTGGGCGATGCCATCCCTATGGAGAATTTCTCTCAAGAGGTCACGTGATTTGGACGTCAGTGGCCGAATCGCTTGACCTCTGGTCACGCGAATTTGAAGATCAGAGTTAGAGTTCGCAGGAGCAAAGACCAAATTTTTCTACACAGATAAAATAATAAATAAAGAAAAAAAAAGACAAGTTATTATCAGTTGGTGAAAGTTGACTCTCGCACTGTTCTGAACTGATGAATGCACAACAAACAATTCTCGAAAAAAAGAACTTTCTTTTTTTTTCCACTAGAGAGTTCCAATTGAAAATTTGCGATATTAATAGACATTTTAATTCATTATTAAGTCATTAACATTTATAAAGTTCAGAGCACAGGATCGAGATATAGAAAAATGATAAAATCAGTTACTACAGAAAAGAAAATCAATTTTACCGACATATATATACAACTTATTTATATTATAGTTTTGAAATGTACATGGAATTTATTTTAAAGTTTAGTTATGAAAGAAAAATCACTTCCTTTAATGCTTCGTAATTTTAAAATTGAATTCATGACACTCGGAAATATGCAATTCTTTTGATTTAGAATTAATATTAAGTTTTTGCAGATAATGTGTAATTTTTGTGTCGAGTTATAGCGTATTTGAATAATTTAATTTCCTCTTAAAAGCTTTAAAGCGATAATTCAGTGTTCGTATAATGTTTAGGAAGCCCAGTTAAGGGATTAAATAATAATGATAACATTTTCAGTGATTTTACAGGATGATGGCAAGAATGAATAGCAAAAAATATTGCATTGATATGTTAGTGAATTATTATAACACATATTTTTTTTCAACTGCTATGTTTTTTCAAAAAACTTTCATTTATTTATTTATTTTTTCATTTATTAACTTATGAGTTCTTTGAGGGTTGTCATTTTGAGATCGGATTCTACAAATATTCACTGTATACATAGCAGAACTCACTTCGATGTCAAAAGTGTAGGTTAGAGTGCAGGAAACCATGATTAAAACTGGTATTATATTAAGGTTCAAAGTTAAAAGTTCCGTCCAAAAGTTATCCCTCAAAATAGGACTTTAATTGAATGCACCTACATAAATAGTTTTTAAGTTCTGATATTACGTGCTTGAATACTTAAAATTTGCTTCCAGGTAAAAGGTTATAAACATGAGTATTGGGTAAGAATTAATTTTTCGAGTATTTTGCCATAGTTAAAAGAAAAAAAAATATCCTAAAACGTTAAAACTTATTCTTTTATTTACTTATTTACTACAAGTGCAATATTTTTTTCGACTTCAAAATAATTTAAAGATTCTTTCTATCCACAAAAAATGAGTTTTGCAACGTCAAGTATATAAGCAAATAATAATATTAATAATAATAAATAAATAAATAAATAAAGGTATGAAAAACAAAGTTATGAAACTGTTTTGTTTTGTTTATTATCTACTAAGATAACACCTTCTATTTTCGGAATATTTTCTTACTTTCATTCAAATAGAAATGCGTTGAATATTTGACTTATCTACCTATTCGAAGTATTTTTAATAGTGAATTATAATCGTTATGAATGGTTTATTTTTCTCTTGCATCAAAATTCGACAAATTAATGCATGTATGGAATTCGGTCAAATCAGTTAAGCTGTTAACATTATTTTTTGTCTTTGATTCAAACCTGATGCAATTATTGATAGATATATTTAATCTGCAACTTTAAATTGAGTCTATGACATATATATCATAATTTTTAAAAGAGTTTTAATTGAAATATTTAATAAGTATTGAAAAGCGCAATTTAAAAATTGCTTTAGTTGGAAACACGTAAATTAATCCTGAAATTGATTCACGGGAAATTTTCGAAACTAAAAAAGTAACCAAAAAAATTACAAAAATACGAGTTAAAACGCAAGTACCAGAAAATCGAATGTGCACCACAGAGGCCTTTCTTTCCGGCAAACACTTAATTGCAATTGAAGATGCAAAATCTCACACCAAATTTTATATATTACTATTGCATTTTAAATTAATCATGCCAACCCCCCCATGAAGTATTTGGTTCCAAATTTGACACATACTACAAATGTTAAGTTTGTGCTAAATTTTATTCATTCAGTTCTCTTAATTTTGAAGTTGTCACGTTTATTTATATTCGAATAGCCGTACAGGCAAACTTCCTCGGAATAGGTTTCGTAACGAATTAGAAAAGAATCTGGAAGCGTGTTATAAAGACAATATGCCAAACTTCATCCATCCAGCGGATATTTGTCAAAAACATTTGAGATCAGTTTTTTTGACGACTGTAAGCTTCTTCGCATACAAGATAAAAATAATGGAAAAAATTGTACATCAATCGAAATATCTGTATTTATTATTGAAAGGTATTGCAAACTTCAAACATTTGAGGATGCTGATCGAACCGGAAAATTTCCGTAATTAAACCACTGCCTTAGAAATAAAGGTTAAGCAATCAAAATAATTCGCGAATAAGGACACTTTCAAATCACAACTGATTAAGAAGTCGGC
This sequence comes from Argiope argentata, assembly GCA_026289955.1. Taxonomy (NCBI): domain Eukaryota; kingdom Metazoa; phylum Arthropoda; class Arachnida; order Araneae; family Araneidae; genus Argiope; species Argiope argentata. Next base: position 214,331 of record JAOUZG010013995.1, on the reverse strand, counting down.
TGCAACACTGATATCTTAAATCAGGGGGGAATGTCATTAAAAACACAAGTTCCATCGATTTTGCGACAAACAAAAATCCTTTTATAAGTATCTGTAACAGAAAGAAGTGGATCCTATTTTGCAACAGCAATTACGAGAGCTTTAACCTTTCTGGGAATCTGTCCTTTTTAGTGAAAAATAAAAATTCAATAGCCATGGCTCAGATGGTCGAATTCTATTCTGGAGAAAACTATATCAATAGATGCTAACTGACTTCGTTTAGAATTTTTAAACACGATGGGTGAGACGTCAATAGATGAGGTATACAGATGACGTGTGAAGATCTCGAAAAGATATTTTTAACAAATAAACACTCGACTCTTGGCATTGTAAACTAAAAAACCTTATCCAAAATAGAAAAATTCTTATTTTTCACTAGTTTTCCCTTGGAAGTACATTAATTTTAGAACAAAACATCAATCCTAAACGCACTTCCCAAGACTTGCCAACAATGGTATAATCTTATCATTAAAACAATTCTTCATACAATTCCTCTATCTTCCAATTTAAACTTCATTGAATATTTAGGGAAAAAATTGGTCAATAGTTGTTCAGAAAAAAACTTAATGGTCACCAGTTGATAATGAGAATGACCGTTTATAACCTACCCCTAGTAGCTAACTCTTCACAATGAAAACGATAAAGATTTAAATCCGAGAGGTTTGACACTCTCTCTTTGAAGATACGATTTATTTCCTTATATGTGGCTCTTTATCTGGACTCAACTAATGGCTAGATGACCCAACTAGGGGGGAGAGGATCCAGCATCTAGCAGTATGAAGGCACTTAACACTGTGAGGGTGTTACACAGTTCATGACACAGCTGGCCGGAAATGCCAATTATCAAGAGTGAAAACCAGGGTAGGTTAGAGTGTTCAGTAGGTAACTCAGGGTATGAGAGCCGAATCTTTACAGTGTCATACATGAGTATTTTGCATTTTAAGGTAAGGAAAACCGAATACGCCTTATAGGAGGCTTTTTTTTCTCCGCCAGACTAAAATCAAAACCTGACACGCAAAAACATTTTAGTAAACAGATGACATACCCAATTTTACTTATTAAAATCGGAGTTGTTACGTTTTCCAACTACGCTTTTGAGTGCATGTGGATATATGGACGAAGTTTAAACTGCAAAGTTTAATGCGAATCTTCATTTCAGATGCTAAATTTATGAACTAAATATTAATTATCTAGCTGTTTGTACTTTATAGTTAATGTGCTCACTTAATATTCGATGTAGATGGATACGTGTGGGAATTCACTCAAAACTCGGGGTCTAATTTTTGTCGATTATATTACTTTCCCTTTTTCAATTCCTACTCTTAGTTCACACTCTTCTTATATATATTCATCCTCTCAAGTTCAAATAAAAAAATTTGTAGCGGAGGACACTGGATGTTAATACAATTTTTTTCACATATTAACTCCATAATTAAATTTAATTAATTTCTAATCCTTTAAATAGAGTTTTAGCAATCGATAGTGAAATTTGAAATCGGCAAGCAGTAGCTCAATCAGTGAAATGCGAGGATTTCGGTATTTTTCACGTGAAGGGTGAAGAATGTGAGTTCAATTCTTGCGAAAATCAGTAATTTTTTGATCACTTATTCAAACTAATTGTAATTATTTAATAAGAAGTAACTAAAATGAAACTTTTCTTTGTTGATATAAGTATTAATGAGCTTAAAATGTTATTTGTTATACTTGTACTAAAGAAGGTAAAAATACTATAAATTCTCATCTAATCCAAATGATTAAAATATAAACAGTTTCTTGAACTGTACTAGAAACGTGAAGGCATCATAAATAAAATAATATATTAAATAGTTTTTCTTTGGAAGTCAACGGAAACGAGCATAAAAAGTAACGTATGTCCCGTTTATTGTTTAACGTATGCCCTGTTTATCGTGTAGTGACAATAAAGAATATACTTTAGAAAAAGCGCCAAAATCTTATACGAGCTCATAATTTTAATTTCGAAATATTATAGCACAACATTCGTCGGCATAAAGAATTTTTCGAGTTAATGTATTCTTTACAGGACTTCGGAAAATCAAATAGAAAAAAAAAGCATCAAAGTAACAGCACCACACAACTTTAGAAACCCAATGTCTCCAGATTTTTTTTTTTTTTTGGGGGGGGGGGAGGGGGGGTCAAGGAGAAGAATATTTTCAGAATAATCTATAATTCTTTCCAGTTCCAATAATCTGAAATGCCTTTCCAGAACACTGTGGGGCAGTCTGCATAGTAACTGGATTACTATACAGAATGCAAATTAATATCTCCAATAAATTTTGAGTATTCAGAATACCCAGAAAATGTTTGGTAATTTTTATGTTTCTATTTAAAAAATTTTATTTATTGATATATGAGTTATAGAAATAAATTATCTCGAAGATGGCCTGCATTTAAAGGGAATAAAATTACAGTTTATGCTAATATTTATCAGTTTAAAAATTACTAATGCAGATATTAAATTAAACATTATAAAAAAATAGTTGGCTATGAATAGCGCAAGTAGACCCACAACTTGAATGGCCCAAAGGTATTTAGAGAATTTAATCTGGTACTGCATATGCATATTCAGACTTCATTACAAAAACGTGTTTTGTTAGACTCGGTGCAATCCGACAAAGGAGATTAATTGAAATCTACAGGTGTGTATTTTTAGCAACTACCATACTGCTTTTCTCTCTCCATATATTATACAATAAAAAGCAAAAATCACATTTCATAATAGTTAGGTAAAGTTAATATCCCGACTTTTTCGTACACGTCCATATTAAAATGTCACTTATGACGCGTGATTATAAATGATTTTGTCTCATGTTGACCAAGTAAATTTTCTCAACCACCATCAATTACAGTAGCCTAAAGTTTTTTTTTATTTATAATTTATGACAGGGGCTATACGAATTCTTTACGTTGATAATTGCCCGGAGATAGCTTCGGAAAATATCATTCGGAAAAAAAAAATTAGTACAAGCTGTCTCCTTAAACTTTCCCGAATATTTTTCAACGAAAGTTTCAATCTCATCTACACAAAAAAAAAAAAGCGAATCTTCTATGCTAAAGAATTTCTGAACCGAAATATTGAAAAACTAAAATTTGACAAAGAATTATAAGTGTTATCATAAAATCGCATGCCAAATTTCATTTATCCAAATGGTTACGTTTTCGAATTCTTGCGTTTATTTATATGCATGTCGAGATAACAAACCCACAGAAAGACAATCCCGTGACGGATTTGATTTCAAATTCTACACGGATTTACGTTCTAGATGCTAAATTTGTGTAGCAAATTTTATTTATCTACTGAGACTTTCTGAATGAATTTCATTTAATATTTGAAAGAAATCTACAAATTTATCAAGGAGACAAAATACTAATTTTCATGTATATAGCTCAAATCTTTTATGGGTTATGGTTTTCACAAATAGATATAATTAGTAAAAAAAAGATCTGGAAAGATAGATAAAAAATAAGATAAAAGATACATAGATAATTAAAAGTCTGAAAAGTAAAGATTCCTTAAAATCTTGAATTCGTATTATATGAATAGTGTTAATATATATATGAATAGTGTTAATAAAAGAGCTTCAAATGCTTTCCCTTTATTATCAAAGAAAATTTTGGTTCTTGATTTTTTTTTAAAAACATACATTAAAAAGGTGCGATGTTTTTTTTTTTTTTGTACCACGCCAATTAAAAATTATAGTTACTTTATAATATTATAGAAACAAACATCTTTTGAAATCAATATCATGTTTTTAATATATGAATATTTTTTCCACTTCTATTGACAACTGCAGCACTCATTTTAAAAACAATTGAAAAATAAGACCTCTAGGCAGATGGAAAAAATACAGAGGATAAATATAAACAATCATTTAAAAAAATCCTATATATCATGAAAATTACATATTAATTAAGATTTAACTTCTCAATACCGAAGAATACTTCTCAGTATTCGACGTTTTAAGCCTAGTCTAAATATGCACAGGACGAAACGAACAACAATATGGAGTAAATCTGTGTTTGTATTTGCAAACAAAAATAATATAATTTGTATAAAATCTCTTAATTGAAGAGCTGTATCAAATTTCCGAGAGAATCTCCCATGAAGAATCCCCATCCCTTCCCGCTAGCGATCTCTAAACGTTCAGAAATCGAACACATTTTCAAAACAATGTATATTTTGCAGAACAGAAAAAAATCTACCTTAGTCTCTACTAATATTGGTTTTCTACTCTTTTGCTATAAAATGCGTTGGAACATTTTAAATAATTCAATCATCACAATTCATTAAAGAACAGTATTAAATTATACAAGTGAAGTAGGCGTAGAATATTTTTATTGGTTAATTATACACCTAAAGTGCATAAATCAGGCGCTCATACCTAATCGCTCTAAGTTGGTGAGACTGAGGTTTATTTTACGCTTTGACTCATAGTTTTGTTTTATATCTCGAAAATGGTGAACGGTGGGAATAAGCGCGTGCTCATGATTCATATAAAGCTCACGAGCATCCATATAAAATAAATATTAATGAAATCGGTACACTCTTTTACCATAGAGTCTTTCATAAGATTTCCCTCTGAAATAGTGGTGGTAGTGAGGAATAGACGATCATTAACAACAAATCTAGAAGTCAAACACTTTCATCTCTACTAACAATAAAGAAGAATGTGTGTATCTCAGTGCGTATGTGTGACGATTCTCAACAGACTAAACAATTAGCGTGACGAAGCTTAGTACATATAAACGTTGGAGAGATTTTTAAAATTTTAATTCATTGAAAATTAAACGAATTCTTGGAATTTTTACCGTGATAACTTCTGATAGTATTATAGCACAAAAATAAATGTTACACCCTTTCAAAAAATTTTAAAAAAATTTCTTTATAAACACGTTAATTCAAGAACTAGGCAGAATTTTGCTGCTCTTTGGCAAATTTTTTTAACTAATATTTTTTCTCGATTTCCAATAATAGAATATATCACTGCCTTAAAATTCAAACCGCTTTCATTGTTTTATAAAATGTTTCATCGCGTCATTTTCTTCTTTTAGCGAAATCTTCAAAAAAATGGATTCTGTTTAATATTTGTGTGGTTTATAAAACAAATAAAAAAAGAGGCTATAAATTATAAGACGAATAAAAAGAGGGCCAAATTCAGATGAAAAATCAGTTGGCGCTTGGATAGATCTCTAAATAAAAAGGTACATTTATACAACAAACAGAACATGGTAAAACAATTAAGTCTCCCTGAGAACATTGGAAAAGAAATGCAAACTGCGAAATGCAAACTTTGACACATATTAAAGCGGCGTAAGATAACGTGGCTTTAACAACCTGTCAATTTAGTAAAATCCTGAAAGTTATATCGAAACGACTTGTCTACATTTAAATATAACCAAATAATACAATTAAATATAATTAAATGAATCGATTAGTACAATTAAAAATAACAATACAACCAATCTGCAATAAAACATTGCCAGAGAAGACTAATTACAAAATAAACATAGATAACCATTTTACTTCCTTTGTTTAACCAGTCGAAATTGTCATAAAAAATAGAAAACAGAATATCAAAATTCTAATGCGAGCAAGAACACAGTCGCCAAGAGGACATCAGAAAGGAAGTCAAAAATGCGAGATAGGAACTTTTATATTCTAGTTTGCAATATTTAGAATAATATGCAGACAAAAAAATTAAAAATAAAAGCGTCTTCAGAGCAAATTTATCATATTCTCAGAAAATCTATGATGAGCGAATTAACAGTTGCTTAAAAATAACGAAAACCAGGTATGGATCACGTTTTTAATTGGTGGCCTTCTGTATTCGATTTTCTTCACTGTGCAATGAAAATAAACAAAACAGTGCCATATTTATACGGTTTATTTTCATACCCAAGCAATTATTCAGATCCAATAAACTTTATAAAATTTTAAGCTATTGCATTTATTTAAGTAACATCAGGAAAAATGTTAAAGAAATGTTATCGTGGTTACAATTAAAAATATTTTGGGCCGAAAGGTCAAAGTTACAGTGTACCACTAATTCAATGACAGCCTTTCACCCCTACATCAGAGTGAAATGAATTGAAAATATACTTTTTAATTTTAATTTTTATTATGAGAGACAATTCTTCGTATTTGGTTTTATAAAAGGGAGGGGGTCTTTTTCTCATGAATTCTTCATGAATTTTCATTTCTTCCTACTAAATATTAGCTTTAAATCATTGAAAGAAAAGGCAATCAACCAAAAACAGGAAATCAAATGTGCTTTTACATTTTATATATAAAAGAGAACAAAAGTAATTTCATTTTCATTAGGAGTGAAATTTTCTCAAATGCAAATTTAGTAGAAAAGGTTCTTCGCTTGAAATATAAAATGTAAATGTTTTAAATTAATGAAAGATAAAGCGTAAGAAGACATTTTAAATATAATTATATTTGTACATATTTTGTAACTATAATTATAAATATCTTAGAAATTAGGGAAAAAAAATTGCTTTGAAACAAAACCAGTATCAGAATTCATTTTTAGAATTTGAAAATAGAGTGAAAATCGTTTCCACAAATGATAGTTTGAAAAATGTCGGTAAATATTACACTCATAAAATTAAAAGATATCCATGATGATCTGTCAGAGAAAAGACGTTTTTTCGGCGCATTCACAGGATCTTAATGGATAATTTCCTTTGTTTTAATTTTCCATGCTTTCCTATTTGTAATAAAATATTTTAGTAGACTAATTATGTAGACGTAAGATAAATTTTTATATCGTCATATAGAAGATGTATTAATATAATTTGCTACATTTTTTTACGAGAAAATGAGCTATTAGTTATTAATAACATATATGGGTTATTTTATAAGTAATTTTTTCCCATCAACAAACAATATCGCAAGATATAAAAGCTATTACAAACTGCCAACAAATATCTCATACTAATGGATGGTACTAATGGATAAAAACAATGCAAAAGAAGGAAAAAACAGGAAATTAAATCTAAACTTTCATTTCAGAGTTATTATTATTTCCATTAGTACTGTAAGAAGTAAAGATAACTCTTAATCAAGCGCTGATATATAGTAAAAAAAATTAAAGATTTATAACAAGTAGCTAGAAAGTTAATTCCATTTGTTTTTAACATAAATCTATTTAAATCAAATTATTGCAAAAAAAAATCAAAATTGCTTCATGTCAATATTTTTAGATTAAATTTATAAAAATTAAATTTTGTCAAAAACATTTATTAAAACAAATATTGTTTATTTGCGGATCAAAATTGCTAGCTTCTGAGATATATCATTTTATATTTTTAAGACATTATCCATTTTAAATTACAAAAGCAATTATCTTAGAGATAATATAGTCTTCATACATTTACTATTTGTCTGATGTTTACCCTTAAAAAATGATTTTATGTATTTAACAACAAAAAAAACAGTCATACTAACAATATAAAAAGAAAAATAATTTCGGCATATTATCTACCTTTATTCGAGCTTACCTTGTTCCATTCCTGAATTTGAGCTTGAACTCATGCATAGAATATGTCACACTATTCCAATTCGTGGCGACACATTAAAAATGAAATTTGAATAAATGGCGAATTATTAATTAACAAATGAACTGAACTGCTACGACGACTAAACAGAAGGGAACACCAAACGATCTCGAAACGGACCGGGCTAAAAATAAATCAGAACGAAATCCATTCCACTACAGAAGACATCTTCCGAATTAAACCATCACATCCAACATATTTCCCACTGCAATCAGAAAACTTCCAGCCAGCTAGCAGCTAAGAGTAAGAAGGGATGGAACAAGAAAAAAAGAAAGAGAAAAAAAATGTATATCGTTTGGCATCACAGACCATCGGATGACACCCCATTCATAAAAAACATTTCACAGCCCTCCACAAAGACTTCCGCGTTGTCGATTGGCTTGGGAACGCTGAACGGACACTGCATGTTAATTGAGGATGGGGACAACCGACGATTATACTACTGGCTCTCATCCACCGCTGCCCCTTCCACCCCTCTTCCCACCTCGACCGGGGCTGGATGAGACCATGTCAGAAACCGAATCTTTCTCTGTAATCGATGAAAGGGTTCGATCCGAAACAAAGGCTTTTGAAGATTAGAGGTACAAAAGAGCAGACGACTTTTGAAAAGTGGTCGTGGACGTGATTTTGAATTGTATGTGTGTGTGTGTTTGATGGGATGTTTAGGAAGGTTCAAATGAGAGAAAGGGTCAGATGTCGAAATAAATTACCAAGGTGGGAGGGGGGAGAAAATGAGCAGAGAATAATAATAATAAAGAAAAAGAAAAAGCGTTAGGATTGTTTTCGTCTGCGATTAACCTTGGGTATTGTCATGAGATACTGCCGAAAAAGCGCGACTCCTTTTAACTTTGCCGCTCGGAAGTTAGAATTACGCATTCTTCACAGGTAAAGGCCTGAATCGTGTTTTGATAAAAATTGTTTAACTATTCTCTAAAGTTGCAATTCAAAATCATTTATGGCTACATTTTTATTCCTTTACTAACAGATAAGCGTAAAAAAGGCTATACAAATAAATGACCTTTCACATTTATTTTATTTAATTAGCATATTTCTATCGAATCGACTCAGCATAAATTTAAGAGATACAATTCAATGCTAGAATTGTACTATCCTTCATTTTGACTAAGCTCAGGTAAGAGGTCAAGAGGATCTAGGAAGGAATGAAGGAATACATGATAATCTCAATCTACATAATTAGCGGGAATGTTCTCACTGCTATTTTCCCATACAATTTCATAATACGGAGTTTTACATTATTTTCGTCATATAGTAAAGAGAATAAATATTCCTTCCTTTGCCACCATTGTATCCAAATTTCGATACACATCTACATTTAAGATGTCTGAACCCCATATCAAATTCCATTTATTTAAGCAATATTGTTAACAAGTAAAATTCTTAAAAAATTAAGGCAATTCCTACTTATATCAACAAAGAAAAGTTTTATTTAAGCTACTTTTTATTCAATAATTAAAATCAATATAAATTAATTATCATAAAATTATACCTGGCCAAAACAAAATCAAGTTCGTATCCATTGAAAATAAATCAAAACACATTCAATTGACTTTAAAAATCAATGCCAATTGAGGATTCAACGACATTTGAGGCAACGCAAAAGTCTGAATTTTCTACACCAGTTGGGGTCACGCATTAAAGATTAGAAATTTTTAATTTTCTTTATTCTGTATTATTTTGATTCGAAAGTACTTCAAAATGAATCGGAAAAATCAGTTCATTAACAATGTTTAATTTGAAGCGCATCAAACATTAAGAGAATGATAAAAATTGTTTGAAATAATCGGCCGAAAACATGTTAAGCCTAACCTCATTAGCGTGGGTGTTTTGAAAACTAACTGAATTCGTCACTTATTTGGCAGTGGGGAAATAAAGATTTTTGGCGAGAAAGTTTTTAATTAATTAATAAAAAATTAATGAATTAATATTTGAAAAAACTGTATTAACATCCATTACAAATTTTAAATAATTTACTTGACCTTGAGTGGATGAATAAAAAGTATTTTATAATTACGAATGAAAATTTGAACAAGGTATATAGATATATTATATATAGGTATAGAGTGAGCTAATAGTAGGAATTGAATAAACAATAACATAGTCCACTGTAGATAGATTTGGGATAAATTTGATTTCAATAAGAAAAAATCATACGACAAATTTAATCAATTTAGTACAATCTACGTTTGATTTAGCGTTTCACATGCAGATGAAAGGGCAGACTTCAGCCTAATGGATAGTGTCCAAGTTTGAAACATTTTTATAATTCAGGTGTAAAAATCATCACCCATCCATTCATCTTTTTTGTTTTTGTTCTTCCTTCTATTTTTGAATTTTTATATTCACAAACATGAAAAATATAACTCCAAAAACTTATTTTTCGAATTCAAAGAGATTCATCAAAATTTTGAGGTTTGAATGCTAATTGTGGCTTCAGATTTCATTTGAATAATTTGATGATAACTTCTAATAACTTCCCCAATAACTTTATATTTCTGTACATTCATTTATAATAATAACATACCAAAATTAAGAAAAATATATAAAATAATTATACCTAACATATCAGAAACAAACACCCACAGTAAATATTTTTTTAAAAAAATGTTAATAACAAAGGAGATAATTACTTGATGCTTGTCAGCTTGTATGTGTTCTAAGAGACAGACTAGAGGACCATATGCAATCAAATTTGGTCACGTTTAAGGGTTAGAATGTGGGAATTTTTTTAAGGAGAAATGCTCAAAGAGAAAATTTTGAAATTTTAATTAACTACGAACTAAACACTCTTTTTTCCGAGACAACTTCCAAAAAAATTATTTGTAAAAAAATAATAAACACCATTGCAAAATTTTACAAAAAAAAAAAACAATAAACATCATGGTACCAATTAAATTGTGCATTTTTCCAGTAATTTCTACAAATACTCAAAAATATTAATATGATTTACTTCCCACCGTTACTTCCCAAGACTTCCCACCGTTGCCAAAACAGATTCATTGCATTATCAAATCTTTTATTGTATATTTTTCTTTAAATTCAAAACGCTGATACACACTCAAACTTATAAATTAATTTTGGTTTTTTTTTCAAACAAATTTTAAAATAGATTATACTTTTAATCAAGGGTTCTTGCTTTCTTTTCAATTTTGCAATACAAAAACAAGAAATAAATATATATAAAGCGTAACTACAAAAGTAAAACTTGTATTCTATGAGTTGATAATTTTTAAAAAAATCTTTACACTATTCATATTATATAAATAAATGAAACATCAACAAAAGAATAAAATAAACTAAAAAATTATGTCTACAACCGTAAATTTCAAGGTATTATGTGCTATTTGTCTTGATTAATTTAAGTCATTATCCAGTTTAAACCGGGTTGAAACAATCACGAGACTTCTCTATCGGTCTCTGCCCCTCATTTATATATATGTGTGTGTGTGTGTGTGTGTGTGTGTGTGTGTGTGTGTGTGTGTGTGTGTGTGTGTGTGTGTGTGTGTGTGTGTGTGTGTGTGTGTGTGTGTGTGTGTGTGTGTGTGTGTGTGTGAGTGTGTGTGTGTGTGTGTGTGTGTGTGTGAGAGAGAGAGAGAGAGAGAGAGAGAGATGATTTTTTAAACTTTCCTTTTCAATTTTTCGAGCTGACAAACAAAGTTTTGAAGCTCGACTGTTTTTGACATGAAATAACAGCTATGATAACATAGTTCTACGTCAATCTTTTAAAAACACGTCTGTTGTGAAGAAGCAAAAGTAATATAAAGCAATTATACTAGTAAAAGTAGGTTAAACGTTTTTTTTTAACGCATCTGCTTTGAAAGAAGCATACATTATAATAATGCAATATTGGAAAAAGCAGGTTTAAAAAATCATTCATTATCTTCATTTTTCCCGTAAACTTTAGAGACACCTAAATCTTCTAACAAAAACCACATCATATTCTCACATGATAAAATATGTTTTCTGATTAGTTTTTACATATTTACTTTTTAAATAGAATAAAGCCCCATATTCTAGCTTTTTCACGAGAGTACGTTTTAAATATATGTATTATAAATAGATTAAATACTCATTTTAATAAAATAATGTTTAATTACTTTCATTTAAAAATAAGCATGACCAAAGTAAACATTAAACATATACGTATACGATGTGTGTGTTTTTAACTTAATCTTTTTAACGATAAATTATAGAAACATAAACAATTATTGTCATTAGACTGATTTTTTTTTCATGAATCAAAGCATCTAAATTTAGTTCATGTACCAAAAATGAATTTAAATCTTTTAAACTTTTGATGCTTTCAAAAACAAAAAAAACTAGTAAAATTGAAAAAAAATTAAAATGTCTAAAAAATGTTTGATATAATAAAAATTAATATTATTAATATAATGCGCAAACCAGTTTGTCGGCAAAGGCGATTAGTTAATAATAACACCAGAAAATAGTCTACTTATATGATGTTTATGTAGAAATTTATACAAAAAAGAAGCCCAAAAAATGCTGCGGGTGATTTCTTGAAATAATATGAAAAACAAATAAAATACGGGGCAATTTAGAAATAATTATGGTTTCTTAATTATATTTCAAGCAAATAAGCAAAACGAATAAATCCTATCTTCTGCAGAAATATGTTTTGTGATCGCTTCTGAATAAAATACGAATATTTAATATAATTTACCAGATAAAAATCTTATAATCCCAGAAAATATATTAAAACATGATGTCAATAATTTAATATATTAAATTTTCTCTCCAAAAAACATTATTTTTTTTCGAGTAAAATAATGTGAATATATATTTCTCTTTAATAAAAAGACAATTTTCCACCCTGAAAAAAATCAATATGTATCTTAAGTAACATATTAATTTATTTTTCTAACGATTCCTAAATAAAACAATAATTTCATCGATATCATTCTCACATATTTTAAGTCCCAAGCAATTTCTTGACTTCATTTTAATAACTGATTATTGATATCAAGGATTAAATATATAAAAATTATCATATTAATACGGTAATTGCGCAGTTACCATATATAAATATGAAATCGTTTGAATTATATACGATTAAAAGAATACGGTTAGAACACAACCAGAAATATAATACCTATGTACAGTTATAGCTTATGCAATTTGATATAATAAAAAATAATATATATATGTAAAACGTATTGATCAAAAGGATATTTTACAAATGTATTTTCATTTTTTTTATTAAATTGCTTTATAATCATTACGATACATTGTATTGATAATAATTAAGAAAAAAGGCAGAAGAAATGTGAAATTCGTTGCGGCATGAATAATGCAGTATATAATAAATACAAACTTCAAAGTTGATTTTTTTTTTGTATTACAAGTAACAACATAATATGAAAGAACAATAAACACAAAATTAAAAGCAACTATTCGAGAATCAACGAACAAAATTCTGCACTTTTTAATACCTATTCAATATTCTGTTGGCACGCTTCAAACTATATTCTGTATAATAATATTTTCAAATAAATAATTTAATAAGTTTTAAAGAAATAATAACATTTTAATAAACAACAAATAATAAATAAACAAAAACGGATTAAATTTATATAAATGAGAATAAAGGCATGTTCGGCTATATAATGAAATATGGTTTTGATCACGATAAAATTTAATTAATTCAAAAGTTAGAATTCATAAAAACAGCGCCTATAAATTAATAGAATAAGGGAAAAGGACACTTTTTAAACTCAAAATGATAAGCAATATATAAACAGTAAGTCATTTTAATAAAAATAAATAAATAAAGGTACTAATAAAACAATATACAGCATTTTAAATGCAAATATGAGCGTAATCTTCATATTAACAGTACCATTATATTTCAAATTCTCAAAAAAATTTAAGCAGGCACTTTTTAATGATAATATTTCAGTGGGATTTTTTATCGATTTATTTAACGAAATTATTCAAAAGAACATTTTTTGTCATTCTTAATTTTTTACTTAGAATCGGCAAAATTAAATTTGTACTGCAGGCGATATTTTTACATTACCTGGATAGGAAATCACAACAAAACATAAGAAAAAGATCAAAGGAAGGATTTAATCGTATTAAAAAATCCTAATAAACCAAATTATACTGTATTTTAAATTAAAATAAATTAGTTAAAACGGTAATTGTTTGATTTATATTTTCCTTTTTTTCCAAATAACAGCTTCGATAAACAATAATCTTCATTGATCGATCAATAATTTATCTGAAACTTAAAAAAAAGAAAATACGAATAGTAGCGCCTCAAATAGTAGCCCTGTGAAATGCACAATTAAACAATTAAGTAGATTCCAAATTTTGTCGTAATTCAAATAAAAAAATATGGGGAAAAATTAATTATTTTTAAACTAATTATCAAGAAACTTGATTAAAAGGCTTTTTTTTTACTTACATCTGCCCAATGGTTCTGCATAGTGAAAAAGATACTTTAAATCAAAAAACAGAATCAACTTCAATCAAAATATATTCGTACCAAACGAACGCAAACACCGCACTGAACTCATCAGCTGTCCTTGCAACCTGCACTTTCCAAAATCAATTCCAGACCTGACTACGCTTTCTACGAGGCGGTATCTGAAAGATAAGTCAGTTGATGTGGCGCGCAAAACAAAAAGAAATACATACAAATTCAAGCATGAGCGACCCTCTGAGCAAGATGACTCCAATCCTCAAAAAAAGAAAACGAATTAAAAAGGAAAGAAAACCAAACGATAAATAAAAATATAAAAAAAAATGATGAAAAAGCACACCTGTGTCGGGAGAGATCAGGAGAAAACTCCCACAGAGCACCAACCAGCAAAAATAAAACTTTTTCCACCGGAGGAACGAAGACAAGTTTAAAACAGAAACGGAAAACAAATCGAATTCGACCATTAAATTTAATTTATAGTCGCTCAAGAACTGCGCAAAGTTAATGACAGGAGAGGTTAAAAATTCTCACAGACTCAATTCTCGTGTGAATTTTCTTTGGAATATTCTCACGGTGGGGAAGGGGGATGGACCTTTCTGACTTTCACATGCATCAGCGTTTTGTTTTTGGCGCAAATGAGTTGAGTTTGGTTTGGTGACGGAACTTGAAATCAAATGAAAGAGAATTCAAAGCAATTACGGAAAAATATGTTAAAACGAGAAAACGCGAGAGACGGTGCGAACGTTTTTCATTTTCTTTCTTGGGGAGCATCGACGCAACTTACGGTCGACTGCACACGACTCGAGCTGATCTGAAACCCAAGCATGCTGCTCAGATCACATAAACTTTAGAATCCAGAATCCATTGCCGAAATTCATTTCGAAAATGTTTGAAATATGTAAATACTAATACACAAAAATTTTCAACTTGCTCAAGATCTATAGTGGACAAATATCCACATTCGAATAGAGATAACATTGCGAGAAGATACATCCACTCCCGATTTCAGTACCACACTAGAATGGGGACTTCTGAACCACCTCACAGGATAGATATAAATTTGTTGGGCACTGCCATCTATATAATTAAAATAGAAAAACCAATCAAACAATCATCCCCAATTACAGCTCCAATTTCGTCAAATTTTAAATTTGACGAAATTGGAGCTGTAATTGGGGATGATTGTTTATTTTTTTTTCGTCATATAAAAGTGCCGCCTTTCTGGCACAGGAAGCGCGTCTTCCTCGTGCTCTGGGAGTCCCGGGTTCGAGTCCCGGTTCGGGCATGGTTGATCTTCCGTGTGCTATCTGTGAGATGTGTGACTGTGCCCCCCTGTAAAAAGGGGGCGTGCAAGCAAATGTGTTGAGTGTGTAGCTAAGTCGTACTCTTGATCTTAGTTGGCGTAACTTCAAAAACAAGAGCCGCTTCTTTCGGCTTAAATCTGCTGCTGTATCAGCGGGGGGCTTGTCCATGGCAAGTGCCATAAGTAACTACAAAAACATATAAAAGTTTAGGAGGTTGGTCAGTCATTCGGCATATTCATATTCGGCAGTCACTCATATACCATACTTTTTCGTGAACTCTCAAACACATTAATTCGTTGTTTGTTCTCATTAAGAGAGGGGAGGGACACATGACAGAACCCTTTAATCTCAAACACCATAACGATCAGATCTTTTTTAATTTTATCTAAAAAATGCATGACATTTAGAAACGCCATTAATGATCGATTGCCCCTCTCCGATCTTTATTTTCGATTATACAATTATAATCAAAATCCCTGCCTCAAATACTGAATAAATTTTGCCAATTAATTTGCCATTCTGCAGGATTAATCAACCAGAATGTTTTGTATTTATTAAGCATGCATAATTTAAAATAAGTCACTAAGTGATATGACTTATGTAAGTATGTGGTAAAACGAACTCCATCAAAATTGGTTGACATTTCTAAATTCATGACATAAGGAAAGGGAACAGGTGGTTACCGAAGATCCATTTATCTGAATAATCTAAAAACTAATAGCTCCATAGTTAAATTCAATAGCAGATTAAATGTGGCATCCTAAGTTTGCGAATAGA
This sequence comes from Argiope argentata, assembly GCA_026289955.1. Lineage (NCBI taxonomy): Eukaryota > Metazoa > Arthropoda > Arachnida > Araneae > Araneidae > Argiope > Argiope argentata. The sequence goes on along the minus strand of JAOUZG010013995.1, from coordinate 198,167 downwards.
TAATCTTAGATATTTCAAATCCATAACTAAAAGAGCAGCCATGCGCGATTGCTAATATTCTTTTTATGTTCTCTTAAAAGGATATAAAAGCATTGGAAAATCATATTGTTGCTTTAAATTTCATGAAACTCATTCCATTTCACAAATATAAAAGATATTCCTCTGTTAATGCATGTCCCTCCCCCTCAATCTCAAAAAGAACTCGAAAAAGAAGAGTAGTAATTGTATTAAAATTTGCTTTCACTGGTATGAGCATGCTCATAGACAAGTGGCAAGAATGGGCTAGCAAATAGTATATTTTAAGAACAATAGCACATACCTACATAAAAAATTTGCATAAAATGTAAGATTGGTTTTTAATTATTGTTTGACGGTATACCTAATCGAAGCATAATAAGCAGTTCCGATTACTTCCTATGTATGGCAGAATTTTGAAGAATAAATTGTAGAACAGGTCACCTGTCTGATTTCAAAAATAAAGCTAACACCAGTATATCGAGCTTTAATAAATAAATAAAAATATTATTATAACATAATTATCATAAGATGTAACACTATTAGCAGTACATTTTATTTTAATCAATCAAAAATATCTAAAAACTCGCCAACACATTTAAAAAAAAACAAAGCAAAGAATGTACAAGAATCCAATGAAATCATTTGGAAAGAAATAAAGAATTAAAGTTTCTGAAAACAAAATTATTTCCTAATTACCGTATCTATGCACGATTAATGCATTTCAGCATCAATTGTACTTATCTATCAAAAATATCAAAAAGTAAAGAAGTCATAGATCAAAAAGAGGGAGAAAAATGATTTTCCTTTACCAGAAAAAATTTTAGTCATATAACTTCACATAAATTCTAAAATTTTCAAAACGAGTATCACCATTTACGAACGATTTGAAAAAAGGCTTCTTAATTTTTCCACCTTTTGTGGTCCCCTTTTCGATCGATAGAAACTGTTACAATCCCATTTTATTTCAAAAATTTTGGGAGCGACATTTTAATTGAAAAATATAAATGAATAATTAAATTGATAATATAAATGAATCTAAAGAAAGAAAACTTTCTTTTGAACGGTCCAACATGAAATCACTACATGCAATGTAAGAATCATTTCAATATTTTAGGAATAGAAAAAAAATGTTATCAAATATTTATCAGATTATAATTTTCTTTTCAACAAAAGCAATTTTGAAAGTCGTTTTGATTGATTTAATTAACATTTTAAACTTAATTTTCTTCTGCTTATAAATTTTGTATGCTTTTCTCAGCAATTCGGCTTATTCTATTTTTCTTCTCATATGCTTATACATTTGGGTTTACGGACTATTTCTGTAGTCGAAATCAACTTGAAAGTGGAGAAAATTATATCATATTAAAAGATAAATTACGATAACGATGAAAAACGATACTTTACAAAAAAGACAATGTTTTTCGTATTTAGCATATAATTATATAAGTAGTTTATGTTTAAACCATTTTATTATTTGAACAAGAAATTTTAATATACATCTATAACTTGGTATCGTAAGGACACATAGAATTCCATTTACACAACATTTGTCTTTCAGTTAACAAGTTCACAAATACACACATATGTAAAGTGAGAATATAATGTCAACTCGTAGACACTAATACACAGCTTTGATATAAAATTAATAAATCCATTCATCTACCTTCTAACATTTTTTATACTAACAGGATGATAATACCGAAATTATATTAGACGATATTTGTTTCTTTAATTAAAAATATATTTATAAAAAAATACATGAATGAACTGAATTCAATTAAAGGAACCATTTGCTGAATTTCATTTATACAATTCTCGTCTTTTTGAGACATCGTGTTCAAACGCACGCGGTAGACAAGCAGATTTCCACTGACATATTTTTTTCCGAAATTTTTTTAGAATCTACAATTTTGGTCCAAATTTATATCGAATTTCATGCGATAAATTCGCTTTTCTGATTAATCGTATTCGCGAACAGCAAGACCTAATTACCAAAATAACTTGTTTTTACTCAAAAAAGTGATTTGAAAAGGAGATACACTTCAAAATTTCGAAATCCCTTTCAATATCTTTTCTTTGTTTAAAAAAAAAGTGAAATTGTTTGAAAATAAGGAAGTATCTGATCTCCTAGATCAAGCAGTAATATTCATTTCTCTCAGCAATGCAAAATTCCCACCAACCCTTCAATTAAACAACATGTTTGAGAAAAATATCTAATAGCAATTTTAAAATCCAATGCCATCATGGAAACGAATACAAAAACAATCTCTTCTCAATTTCACCAACACATGTGCTATAATTTTACAGGCACATGCTAAAATTTAACAAAATAATGATAAATAAACATTCAAAATCAAACCTCGAACATAGGAAAAACATAAAAACAAAGGTTTAAGAACACACTCAACCACTCCCAAGCAATTTCATACCCGAAATATCAAACAATTATTTTCAGAATCGAACAATATTCTTTTTCTCTAACCTATAATTCAAAGCGACATTTTTCGCGGAGCCTCTCAGTGTTGATTCGTAGTGTTTGCTGATCAAACAATTTTCTGGTATCGGAATGTGCCTATTGTTCCTTTTTCTATTATAGAAAAGGAAGACGAATTCGAAGCAATCAGATCGAAATCGAGAAATAGAAATTACGAAAATGATTAAAATTGCTTGGAATATGTATAAAACAAAGTTCTATTAAACGAACAATTCGTGCTTTAATGACAGATCAAGATAGGAAACAAAACACTGGAACACCGTTAATTATCTTCCAAATGATTGAATTCCCGTTTCTGAATTTTTCAGTTCCAAAATAAATTAACCATATTTATTTATTTAATGTTGATGATCAACAAACTTCTAATATTAAATTTTAATTATATAAGAAAAAATACTACATTACAAGTTCGATTCTGAAAGTTGAAAGTCATTAGATCAAAATCATTGGATAAAACTTAAATGCCTCTTAAATTTTATACAAATACTTAATTCTTTATCGTTAATGTAATATGGTCTAATATATTTAATAATATGGACAAATATATAGAATAATATGATTAACATAATATGGGCTAATATATAAAAAATATCTTAATTTTGGCGCATTATAAAATATATCATGATTTTTTTGTAAAGCCTGTTTATAATAATATTTTTAATAAAGACGTATGATAGCAAAACACTTTTGGTAAGAAAAAGAAATTCACGCGCTTACTAAAAATAATTCGAATTTTTCTGCTATCAGAAAAATACAGAAAATGCTTCATTTAATGTACATACATAACAGAAATAATTTTAAAATGTTTGCGATATAGTTTGATGGCAGTAAAACTTAGCACTCGATTTCATATTATCGTCTAAAAAAGAAAAATATCCGTGATATAGGTATTCATCGATGTCCCAAAATGAATAATCGAGTAACGAATGCAAATTAGAATTTGTTTTCGAAATGAAACTTTTGTATCAAAAACATTTAAAATGTTTTTTTTAATTTGAATTTAATTTTCGGATTTTTTAACAGAGTATTTAATTGATTCAAAGATTTTTAAATCCGCCACAGATGAATCATGCACTAGCAAGCCATACAATTCATCTAACCCTCAATATGTCGATCAGTGATTGCCATTTAACAATTAGAGACATCACTGAACAAATCTCATCATTCTCATACCCGATACGTTGATACAACATGCGATATAATTCATTAGTTCAACGCTATACATCAAAAGTGCATCTTCCTACAACGCCATTATTCCTGAATCTTTTATGCACAGAAGAAGAAAAAATATCTGCACATATAAATACCTTATCTATCAGATATGTTCTGTATGATTTTCCCATTCCCACCGTTAAAGTTCTTCATAATTTTTGTTTATCGATGCAACGATAAAAAAAAAAACTCGTTAAAATTTCTGAAAGGTCACCGTATACCTTCTTTTTAAGATAGGAAAAATATTGACAAATTTATATTGCAATCGAAGACAAATACTTTTCAAAATAAGTAATAAATATAGACAAATGAATCACAACCCTTTGTTTTAAGACAAAAATAACTTTACTTTTTTCCCATGGTCGCATATCGCAAAGGAAAAAAGGAAAATGTTGAAACTAAATCAAAAAGAGTACAACTTTGAAGCATAACATGCTTTGCTCAAAATTTGCTAAGAATCAACAATTTAGATACTGAAACTGTAAACCAAATTTCAATTATCTAAGTTGCCACGTTTTGACATCTATACAAAAGACAGACAATTAATCCCTTAAAGGAATTCGTTCCAAATTCGAAATTAGCTCGTTAAGTTTCATAGTTCCAGTGTTCTCCTGTACTCTGACCGGCGGACAAATAAAAATAAGTTTGCCTGTTTTTAAAACATAATTACAAAAAAGTTTTGAAACGTAAGACTCACCAAAATTTCGAGTTTGAAATTTTTAGACGATTTACAATGTTTTGAACGAGAAAATAAAAATTGAAATACTCAAATCTCCTTAAATTTTTTCAGTATTTAAATCGATATGAAAAGAGACCGAGTTACAAATTTAGAACATTTATAACTTTTTGTGAGGTAAATAACAAGAAAACTTTGCGATTGCCAAAGAATGCGAACCCGAGATTTTTAAAAAAATAGGTCGGGGTTTATTATCTCGACTAAATAACTGTTTAACTGTATCTGTATGATACTGGTCTGTTTGAAAACATGATAAATGTTAGAACGGAAACAGCTAGCTAGATTGATGGAACATTGTCGAAACCTCAAAATTATAAATTTTCAAAAAGTTTTGACCATATTGAATAACAGAAAGTGTCATTTTTCCTCTATAAATTCTCTGTTTTCTGCCTATTATTATAAGGCTATATAAACGAAGCAATATTTACAATTAGGTTTAATTAGATTTAATTTTCTAAACAAATGAGTATACGGAAGAATAAATAACATTAAAAAAATTTAGTATTTATTTGTTGATATTTTTTAATTTGTTCAATACATTAACAAAATTATTTTATATATTTAAGAAGTAAGAAAAAAATACCTTTTTTTGTTAGAGAATTTTTTAATAAAAATAATCTATATAAATAAAAATAAAATTAATAAATAATATGCACGCTATACAAATTAATAAATATTTATCACAAATACTAATATGCAAAAAGAATACTTCGTTCAATTCATTAATATTATTTATTATTAATCAAAAATGTTTCCATATAAAGAAAAATATTTTATCCTAATTTTACCATTCCAAGTAAATTAAAATATTATTTTAATTTTAAATTATAACAGTTGCCACTCTTACTATTCTTTTTTTTTACTTCTTTTAAGATTATTTATACTTTAGAATTTTGCTTTTAACGGCTTTTAAAAATCGTTAAGTTTTAAAGTTAAAGTTCTTCCTATTTTAGTTAAAACTAAAAGTTGTTGGTGTTAATATTACATTTTGGTCGCAAATTTTTTTTCGACCAACATTTTTTTATTTATAAGAATTTTTTAAAAGATAATTTATGCACGCTTTAGTATTCCGCCGAGTATTAAAGATTTTCTTACTTTCTTACATAGGAAATGAAAGGACTTTTCATAACAATATTTTCATTCATTAATTAGAATGAAATATAAAAATTGCTTAAATCAACTTATTATAATTATGATGAACAAACATAAAAAAAGAAAATAATACGAATGTAATTCAAAAATTTTAGTAAAAATTAGTAAAATAGCAATACAAATAACCAAATGAGATCCAAATCAAAACCAGTCTTACTTATTTGTACTATTATTACAATGATAGTTATATAATATTATCATCAAGAATATGAGACTAGAATATATCTATTTTAATAAAAATGTAACTCGAAATGCGTTGCTAAGCGCAAAACTGGAGAACGGCTCGACCGATTCGGCTAATTTTTATTTTAATATTTTCGTTAAGACACGAGGATGGTTCTTATGGAGAGAAAAAATGAAAAAACTGCGAGGAAAATAGTTAAAACGACACTTTTCTTACTTTCCCGCCAAAATCTTCATTTCCTTCCCCCTCACCAGCTGAGTTAGATAGCAAGAAGTAATAAATTATGATTTGTTTAGAAAGAAATGCGCGAAGTCAGTTGGTTTTCATTCATAGATAACGGGATGTTTAAAAAAGAAAGAAAATAGTTGCTTTTATTATTAGTCTGTATGAATATTTAATCTAATGCCTGCTCGAAATAAAGTCTGGGCAGGGAAGAAAAAAAAATAAAGAAAAAAAAAGGTTTGTAAAAAGAAAAGTAGTGAAGAAAAAAAGGAGAGAAAAAAAAAAAGAAATGAAGGGTGTGTATCACCATTATTTCCTTTGTGCGCGGCATTTTCCAAGCTGTTTTTAAACTTTCGCATCTCTTGAAAACCAATTGTCTTTATTTGTTTAGTGTGTTTACATTTATGAAAATTTGAATCTCATTATTCTATAAAAACGTAGAATTTTAGACCTTTCCCTCCACCATTTAAGTAAAATATCAATTCCGGGATAATCATTGTTCGGATAGAAAGAGAAAGATGAGTAGTAAAATGAACAGAACATCTGAAGAAAATAATACTATAAATGAATCATATGATTATCAAAATTTGTTTGGTTTAAAAATATTTTGGTGAAAAACCTGTTATGAGACACAGCGACATAAAATATTATTTGAAAATTGTAGCGACCTTTAATACTGGCGAACCGACTGGTCGCCAAAGGCGGCTAGTGCTCAATAAATATGAATGTGTTTTATGCAAAATAATAATAATAATAATAATTGCAATGAATTTATAAAGCAGTGATTTGATAAACGTATTTATAGGATTGTTTTAAATTAAAGATCGCACTTATTATATGCATTCAGTCATACTGAAGAATTAAATATTAAAAACATGAATTAAAAACGTTTTTTTCTTCATTCGTAAGCTCTTTACAGCCAGAATATGATGGGGGTAAAATTGTCATAAATGTTAATTTCAAAAAATAAACTACGCAAATGAACTAAGAAGTAGTAATAATAACTTTAATAGAATAGTCTACTTATGAAAGCTGAAATTTTTCGAAAATAAATGTTGCACAAAACGCATCGTAAAATTTAAATGATGCTGAAATTCTATTATGCACCACAACTTAAGGTCGAAGTCATTATTATAAAAAATTTGCTTTATATCCAGAATATATATAGGTTGCTGTAAAAAAATAAATATTCTAACATACTTACATAAAAATATTGACATCAGATACATTAACATGAGAAAAGTAACCGTATTATTTTATAGAATAGAATTACAAATCGTAAAAATGACGAAAAAAAGGAGGTAAAGGGTTAAAAAACATAACTTTTTACTTATTTTCATTATTTCTAAAAAGCAAACTGATGACTATATATAGATTAATTTCGATATAATCAGTGATTCAAAATTGTTTAAATCATACAAAAATTCTTAAATTTTTTTTACTGAACTTATTAAAATAAAAAAAAACCTTCATATTTCTCGAAAGAACACACATATAGCATTATGAAGAATGTAATTAAATTATTTAAGCTGAAGAAATTTCTAATAAACAAAGTATTTAAACAACGGATTTTTAATTAATGGTTATGATAATGCGCTTGCGCAAAGTTATGAAATTAGATGCCAAATATATTTTATAAAATTATATTGACTGATGACAGTTATATGCAAGCTGCAATCGAACTTTTTTTTTTTTTGCAATCGAATATATAAAGTAAAATTTAAACAATTTGTTTCTCTAAAATAAGATAAATAAGTACATGAATGAAGACATACCGAATGTACAATTGAAAATTGTTTAAATTAGATGAGCTAAAAATAATTAATAAAGCTGGGAATTAACCAAACGATTAATATCTATGCATAGAATTAAGTTATAAAATAAATAACAAACGATTGTCCTAACCAAAAACAGAAAAATTAAATGAGTAAATACTTCTCCGTTTAATTTCATAAATTAAATTAAAAAAAGTAATTTAAAAAATGGACAGAATATTCGAAATTTTCCTTCATTTTTCATTTTACAGTTCTTTAATTAAAAACGCTTCATTAGCGGCCTTACTTATTTCATAATTTATTTTTATTTCAATTCATTCATCGTCTATTTTTATTTATATTATTTTTTAAACCACGATAATAGATTAGTTCTATTTTTATACGTCTGCGATAAATTATATCGTTTGCAACATTTATACCGTCTGCGATAAATGAAATTATGTTAATGAACTTCAAACATTTCTTTAGCTCTAAAATATTATATAATTCATGCTATTTTCAAAATGATATTAACTTGATAGGGTGTAATCAGATAAAGAAAGGGGATTTTTGTTCCGATATGAGCATGGAAGAATGCAAATGAATCCTTCATTTTTTTTTGACAATTTCTCACGTGATTTTAAAGACTGAGAGTCAAAATAGATTGACAAAAATGAATGACACTGATTATATTTGACAAAGAGTGATGATGCATATCATCTGCACTGAACCAAGATGTTACTAATGGTCCTCCCATCAACTTAACTAGCAAACTGATTCTGACGATTCGCTACAGCAACAAATTCTCATGGATATCAGACTTTTAAGAAGAAGAGGAAAAAAGGGATGAAGAAAAAGAGAGGAAAAAAAACATGAATCGAAAACCTGATTTTTTTTTCTAAAAGGAACATTAAAAAATTTTGCCGTAAACATTTTTTTGGCCCTATCTAAAAAGAGATATTATGATATATATTTTTTTAAATATCAAGAACAAGAAGAAATTTTTTAAAATAAAGGATATTGTTTTAGATTGATCTACTAATTCCCAAAATACCAAAATCCAAGCATTCTAATGCAAATGAATGAACAAAAGTTGAAATTATTTTTTATGTTTTAAGTTTGAAATTTACTCTCAAAGAATTTTAAAATCACTTGAGTGAAAAAGAGAGTTTCAAAACTACTTGAATTTGACTGGAATATTAAAATAATCGATCGTAGAAAATGATTCATTTTTAAATGTTACGATTAGAAATTGTCTAACAATAAAATTCAATTTTGATAGGTCGAAAAACAAGATTTTAAAAAACAAAATAATTCAATGATTATATGGTGGACACGAACAATACAGATTCGATAAAACCGTTTTTAAGTAGAGAATTTCAGCAAATAAAAACTTGAGTAATGCTCAAGTAAATAATTTTCATGGAGAAAAATGTATTGTATTCGTAGGAAAAGGCAAATGAAAGGGCATTTAAATAAATATTTTTTTAGAATTATATTTTGTGAAAATAATTTTATGCAAATTTTATGATTTGCATTCAGGTTTGTTTTATTTAGCTTTGGTATTCAAATTTCACATATGTAATCTACAAAATCCAAAGCTTAGATTTTGATTCTATTGATATAGTAGCATTGGTTAACAAAAGCAAGTAGTAGAAAAGATACTTTAGATAATACGAAGTTAAAGAAAGGCCGAAAATCTGGAAAAGGAAAATGTAAAGTTAAAAAAAACACCTGTAAACACATTTTAAAAAGTATAGTTCAGAAGTTGGTGTGAAAAAATAAATAATAATGCAATAAAATTTGGCAAATTTATCAAAGGAAATAAAATATTATTCAAAAAACTTGGAGAAAAAACAGTAAAAAAATGAAAACTACTATCGCAAATTTCAAGTTATCACGTGACAAAATAATTATTTTAAGTCATTATTTGTCTTAATTAATTCAAGTTATTAACCAGTTTAAACCAATCACGAGACTTCTCTATCGGTCTCTATCCCTCTATAATATATACATAATTTTTTTTAAAAAAAACTTTTATTTTCAATTTTTCTAGCTGGCAAACAAAGTTTGGGAGTTCGACCGATTTTGCGATGAAATAACAGCTAAGATGTCATAGTTCTTCGTCAAACTTTTAAAAACGCATCTGCTTTCAAAGAAGCACACAAAATAATAAAGCAATACTGGTAAAAGCAGGTCAATCTTTTAAAATCGCATCTGCTTTCAAAGAAGAATACATAATAATAAAAATGTAATACTGATAAAAGCAGATAAATATACTTTTTGTCCGTAAATAGCGGAGGCATCAAAACCTGTTAACCAATACAGCATCATGTTCTCACATGATAAAAAGAGATACCATATATCAGGTGGAAGCATTTAAAATGCTAAAATATGAGGCAAATTATGCCACATAGGTATAGAAATTTCAAAAACTTTGAAAAAATCTTTAAAAAGGACTGTTTAATAGTAAATTACAGCACGTGCCATTTGCTTTTCTCTATATATTAGAAGGAAAAATAAAAACATTCGCCGGTAATATTTTTATTCCGGTGAAAGTGAACGAATAATATGTGATCAAAAAGCGAAAAAGGTCTAATATTTCGGCATAAAAAATGTTATAGATAAAAATTATGTTTAAGTTAAACCTTGAAAAATTCATTAAAAATCAGATAAAAATAGAAAGGTAATGAAATTAATGTCATTGATATTTTCAGTTCAACTCGTATACCTTAAGATTATACGTCAACTGTCAAATAAATTGTAGTATATGAAAATGAAGAAGTTACAAAATCAGAGCGAGGGGAAAGGGGCATGGTTGCTTTCCTCCAGGACAAAAAATTTTACTAATATAAGTTTATATGTATACAGAATTTTCAAAATGAGCATCACCATTTATAAAAGATCCGAATAAGGAGTTCTTAATTTTTTCTATTTTCAGCTGACAGAAATATTTACTCAATTGTATTTCAAAAAGTTTGGAAGTGACATCATAATTGAAAACATTGTAGCTAGTCAAATATATATATATATATATATATATATATATATATATATATATATATACAATTACGTAATTATGTTAAATTTTTTTAAAGAATAAAATTTTAAGTAAATTTTGCTTTATAATACAGACGAATCGGAATTAAGACAGTTTTCACTATCTCAAAGTCTCTAAATACAGTCTAAGGATTATTTCAATATTTATAGAACAGAAAAAGAATGATAATTAATATTTATCAGACTGTAAATATATTTCAACAAAAGCAGTTTTGAAAGTCATCTTGATTGATTTGATAAATAATTAATCCGTAATACTCTTTTGCTTATAAATTTTGTTTGCTTTTCTTAGAATTTCTACTTCTTAATTTGTTTTCATTCTCATATATTTATGAACTTGGATTTACGGAATATTTCTGCAGTTGAAATCAACTTGAAAGTGGTGGATATTACAGAATTACAGTATGAAAAACGATAATTTGAAAAAAAAAAAAGAAAAGAAAAAGAAACTAATACTTTTCGAATTCTGCATATAATACTTATACCTTATTTGGTATGAAGCGTTTTATGTTTAACTTATTTTATCGATTGAGGCAAAGATTTTAATATACTTTTATATAATTTTAATGTTATTTCATATAAAATTCACGCGTCTGTCAATTGACAAATTCATGCATATGTATGTATATATAGAGAGAACCAAACAATCTACCAATAAACAAAAAATTATGCCAATTTTTTAGATAAATCATATTTTTTATAATGGTTTGGTCAACTCAGAATTAGTCAAGTTCTCACTATTCCATAGAAATAATTGTCGATTATGATTCTAATTCTCTGCAGAGAGAAACAAACAATCAAACCATAGACAAAATAAAACATGCCAAA
>JAOUZG010013995.1:171844-186497 GCA_026289955.1 Argiope argentata | reverse complement strand
CAAACAATCAAACCATAGACAAAATAAAACATGCCAAATTTTTAGATTAATCATATTTTTATTATGGTTTGGTCAACTCAGAATTAGTCAAAGTCCTCACTATTCCATAGAAATAATTGTCGATTATGATTCTAATTCTCTGTAGAGAGAAACAAACAATCAAACCATAGACAAAATAAAACATGCCACATTTTTAGATTAATCATATTTTTATTATGGTTTGGTCAACTCAGAATTAGTCAAAGTCAAACACTATTCCATAGAAATAATTTTGGATTATGATTCTAATTCACATATATTAGATAGTGAGTTAGCTCAAATGAAACCGGGTATTATTCTCGCCCCCTAACCTAACGTGCCAATAACGGATCCACACCATATATTTGCCCGATCAATTTAGACACGCCAAGAGTCACGACTCGATCATAACTCAAGATTCCAAACTCAGCGGGAATCAATCGGTCTTCATCAGAATTGATTTCCATGATTCGTTAGAGTAGCGAAGTCACACCGAGTCGATTCGCTCAGAGAAACTCCCAAGTGTCACGAATGGGTTAACACTCGGGAGATGGCAGGGAGAGATAAATGAGCCGTGCGATTACGGTTACAGAGACCTTCATCATCAGATGAAGCGATTCTCACAAATCAATTTAATACCCTTCTCTTTCCGCACAATGCATTGTTTTTGCGAGCGACAAAAATCTGAGAGAGAAGTCATCAGCATTAAAAGAGTGGAGACCTTAACGAGAAAGATATTTGGTATGTTCCCACAGCGAAAAAGAAATTCACACAGGAAATTACGAGTTAGATGCATTTGGGTACACAGAACATTTGATTTTAATTCGGTGAATTGGGAACATGTGGGATGTTAATTTCCATAAAGACACAGGATTATTAAAATTAATTATGAAATTATCATAAATATCTTGTATACATGAATTATATAAGAATATGAATTTTTTTCAGGCAACGGATAATCGCCCTTAATGAATTCATAAGAATTCTATTCAAAAGTTCAGAATAAATGATGCATCTGAATGGGGATTCCTTTCAGTGTGTGAAAAATGTTCCGCAAAGAATTCTGTAGAATTCGATGTATCAGAATTACATTTGGATGTAGATTTCTTAACTAAGAATTTTGTTACTCAGATTTGCATTCGGATGTTGATTTCTTAGCGTCTATAAAAATGTTCTTCAAAGAATTCAGAAGAATTTTATTCGACATTAATTTTGATATGTAGACTTCTTACCGCTTCTTCTTGGATGTAGACTTCTTACGGCCTATCAGAAATGTTCTTCCAGAAATTCTGAACTTTTTCAACTTTTCTCAAAATATCAGAATTACATTTGAATGTAGGCAGACTTTTTAGCTTCAACACAAAATGTTCTTTAGGGAATTTGAAGGTTTTCATTCGATATATCAGAATTACATTTGGATGTAGACTTCTTACCACTTATCCAAAATGTTCTCCCCGGAATTTTGGGGATTTTGTTCAAAATATTAGAATTGCACCTGTATATTGATTTCTTTGCGTCTCTAAAAATATTCTTCCAGTAATTCTAAAGAATTTATTCAAAATATCAGTTACATTTGGATGTAGACAGACTTCTTAGGGTCTAAACAAAATGTTCTTCAAGGAATTCTAGAGATTTTCATTCGATTTATCAGAATTACATTTGGATGTTGACTTCTAACCGCCTTCTAAGAAAAGTTCTTCCGGGAATTCTGAACAATTTTATTCAAAATATCATAATTGAATTTGGATGCTGATTTCTTAGAGTCTTCAAAATATGTTCATCAAAGAATTCAGAAGATTTTTATTCGATATATCAGAAGTACATTTAGATGTACACTTCTTCTCACGTATAAGAAATGTTCTTCCAGCAATTTCGATGTATTTTATACGAAATATCAGAATTGTATATGATTGCGGATTTCTTTTTGTTAAAAAAAGAATGTTTCTTTAAATATTCTGAAAAAATTTATTCGACGTGTTACCGATAATACATGTGTATATGAGACGTTGGCATTCTAAACTATGTATAGGAATTTTTCAGAATACCGGCAGTTTTCAGGAAAAATATGAAACTTAAGAATTACATATTTTTCTCTGCGAACTCCACGTAATATCTAGGCATTCTATTGAATTACAAATTCCTATATATTTCCTTACAAGTGGAGTAAGAAAAACGAGATGGTTTTGATACTGAAAGCATATTTCTGTTTTACACATACAGTATATCGGTGGGTGGGACCAGAGGATTTTGATGATATAAACAAATCATAACTTTAACCGCGATCACATTAAGCAACATCTACAACATCTAAATTCTAGCGAAGTTTTTCTAGAAGCATACAAGCATGTACATAAGCAATCCATATGATGAAACTTAAATGAAAACCTATTTAGAGTATTAGAGAATTAAGGCTACAAAATGTCGGCGGTATATGTTTTAAAAACGTACAAACCAATAGAGAGAAAAAAAATGCTAAAAATAAATAAAAGAGAAGAAAGATAAACAGTCAGTGGTATAAATATAATTTAATCCTCGGAATAAGCATTATTATACTCGTTATGCATGTCAATTAGGAAATATAAATGGTATAGGAGGGCAACAAATGTTAATTATTGCGGTGAAAAAAATCAAATGTCAATTTATCAGGGCATATAAAAGGTCCTAATATAATAAATGACTCCATTTATGAGTCACTTCTTTTTTTCTTAATTATATCTATTAAGTAAAAAACGTGTTTGCATATATTTCAGTCGTTTCTCCGCGTTCTGATAGGCATACAGATTTGGCGCATTTTTTGGCATTGATTTCAAAAACATAGAATAAAAATGATTCAAACTATCTCTTGCCCTAAGTCACAGGCTAAGATCAGGCAGAGATAAGTCCTGCATACTAGGAGATAACAATTCTGTATCAACTTTGCTCTTTTTTTCCAAAGTGGACGCGATTTCTGGCGACGTGCATCATTAACACACAGATCATGTCTATGAAAGAATTTTAAGCTTAAAAATCTTGCTTCTAGAAAGCAAGAGAAGGGATTTGTATAGAAATATAAATTCTTATAACAGTATATTAATTTATAATTAACATTTTAAAATTTCTTTTAAAGTTTAAAAAGTTATCAGTAACTTTTTCTTCATCCTGATGAAAAGCTGTACCGAATTTCATTAAGATTGGATAAAAGCCCAATATTTATAGTTTCATAAATATTAAATAACTGAAATACTAACATTCCTATGCGGAATACTACATACAAACGCATGAAAAATTTAAATGATTCCAAAACGTTATCGTCCAAAAGTTATCAGTAACTTTTTCTTCGTCCTGGTGAAAAACTGCGCCAAATTTCATTAAGATTGGATAAAAACCCAATATTTATAGTTCCATAAATATTATATACCTGAAATACTAACATTCTTAACGTATGCGGAATACTACATACAAACGCATGAAAAATTTTAATGATTCCAAAACGTTAACGTCCAAAAGTTATCAGTAACTTTTTCTTCGTCCTGGTGAAAAACTGCGCCAAATTTCATTAAGATTGGATAAAAGCCCAATATTTATAGTTCCATAAATATTATATAGCTGAAATACTAACATTCTTAACGTATGCGGAATACTACATACAAACGCATGAAAAATTTCAACGCTTCGAAAACGAATGCCAACCATAAAAAGTCCCACAAGATCTATCTCACTTTTACAACACTGTAAATCTTTAAAACCCATGTTATTTCCTCGGTCTCTTTCCTTTATATTCTTTTCCTCCGCATGAATATATATATGGGGGTGGCGAAACCTCAAAACCTCGGGGGTTAGTCATCTTTCATGCTGGCTCAAGATGAAGGAGTGAACGCCGTTCCATGAAATGGGCAGCCTGGCCTCTCCACTTCAGCCATTGGACATCGCCGAAATCTGAAAAGGTGCGTGGGAAAATGCCCCGTTTTCAACCACATGGTGCCGCCGGAGATAGGGGGTTAGCGTGAAGTCCTCGGTGGGGTTCGATCAATGATTTTGCCAACTCACATCACCTCTGGGAGGGGGCTGATGTGGACCACCTTGCACGCTGCGAATGTAGGTGCACCCCACCACTGGCCCTTCCATCGTGATTATCGATTAATGCGTAAGTGCGGAGACGGAAAAAAGTAAAATAAACAAACGTAGGATAGCAAGGAGAAAAAATGCTGCACTTGTTGTTATCGGATTTCGTGCGTTATGAAAGGTGCAGTGCGAGATGAGTTTGGCGTTAAGGTTTGCTATTTTTTTTTCCGTTGTTCGTAAAAAAGGTATTTTCGCTGCACTGAAAAGCATTCGTCACGGTATTGTCACTCCCCCCCCTTTCTTCTAACAAAATAAAAACATTTTTTCGGAGGTTCTTATAAAGATATAAATTGGAAGTCATGTCATTCTCTTCAATAGCATTCCTTTCACTTTTTCGTAGCAAATTATTATAAAAAAGTCGCAGTTCTTTTTAGTAGTTTTAACAATAAAACATCTTTTTTATATATAAGGCGTAGTTGCTATTCATAGCATACAAGCAGTGAAACGCAGTAAAAAATAAAGAAAAACTAAGACAACTAACCCTAACAAAAAATATATATAATTATTAAGCCTAGAATGGTAATCTTTAAAAAACTAACAAGAACGATAACCATTCGTATCTAGACAAAGTGTATTTAAAATCCATTTTTAAAGCTAATTTTAAAAAAGCATATTACCTGCAGATGATTTCATAGTTCTTGATTGTCAAGTAGGATAAAAATATTATTTATTTATTTTGGAAGTAATTTTTACACATATATCCATGATGTTCTCCACACATTTGTCTCGAATATAACAAATAAAAATTGCGCGTCATTCTGCACAAATAATATGGGCAAAATGCACATTTTTTTTTAAAAAAAATTTCGGATTGTTCAGGTCGTTGAATGTTTAAATTCAATTTTAGAATATATAACAGTCCTTGTTGATCGGGGCAAAAATGATATGTTGAGACGCTTCTGCATCCATGGAGGAAGAAGCTCACTAAAATCTTCATCTTTCAATTCATTCTCAAAAGAAGAATTATCTTCCTCACTTAATTCTTTCAATTATTCACGGATAGCTTCTGACCTACTCCACAGATTTTCTCCGTGAAAACGCTTCGACCTGTCCAAACACGCACAGAAATACTTTCTTAATACTAACGGGACAGATAACCATTCGTCTCTGAGACGACTATTCTTCTGGATATACTACAACCAGAAATATTTCGGGGAAAAGGAATGTCCCCATCTGTAGTTCCCAAGGTCAGATTAAGGTACTGAGTAGAACGATCCATTTACCGTTATAGGAGAAGAATAGTCAAAGTTATTTCGTAAGCGTTCGCCCAGGAGACGAATGGTTAGCATTCTAGGGTAAATAAACTACTAAAATTACATCATTATACTTGGAAATAATTATATTTCGAAATAATTAAAACGAATTACAAATATAAGTACATATAACAAATGCATTGAATCCCAACTAAGGACCATATATAGAATTTTACAAACACTGTACTGTTTACTATACAAATATAATAAGCACACTATATCTGTGAACTTTACATTATATTTGTTAAGTCATAAATATAGATTATGTGAAAATTACAGATTCAGTCAATTGCCGTTACTTACTATATTTGTTATACGGAAAAATATTATATAAAGAATATAAAAAAAAATAATTGAAATGGCCTGCATTTAATTATATTGAAAATACGCTGTAAATATAATACTTAATTTTGTCTTTAATAAAACGTATGTGATGTGGGCTTCATAAGTTATATAACATCCACCGGACATGAATGTCACTTTTGTTTAGTTAAAGAAGAAAAACATTATTGTTTTAACGGAGTGCCTAGACTCGGGGTCCTAAATCTCCGAGACATGACCGTTATTTTAATTTTTAGTAACTTTAAATTGCTTTTAACCTACATAATTTAATTACCTTATTACTGTTTATATGCAAGAAAATATTCATTTGTAAAAAAAATTAAATTAAAAAAAATTGTTTAGTGGCTATGCTGCGAGTTTGGTCCTACCCTACTCATACCGCACTATAATGATTCGGACATGATATGAACACACAACACATTCTCCATAGTGACTTATAGTGAGACATTTTTCGACTTGTAATAACGCATTTTAGAATAATTATCCTACCGGTTGCTCCAAATTCAATGAAAAAGGACAATTTTGTTCGTACATCAACATATCAAATTTCCATCACACTAGCTACAACTTTGATTTATTGTACTCAATTACACAAAGATACACAGCATACCAGTTTTCATCTAAAATCAGACACTATTAAGAAATTTGATGCTAAGATCATTAAAAGAATTTCATTCATCTAGATTATGTGTTTATGTCATCATATTTTAATAACGGTTTGAATTTTTAATACACTGTTTCCTAGCAAAAGGAAGATAATTACAGATATACTGATGGCTGCTGAATGGACGCCAAGTCAATGATTTCCGAACTACGGCATCATTTGGTTACAAAAATGGAAGACCCAGAAAATTCGAGAATCTTGGAGTGAGCTCTATTAACCTTCACATTCTGGCTTTTGTTTGAAGACAAATGTCCAATCACGAGAGCTAGTCGTGTCGTGAGAAAGAGACAAAGAAAATGCAATTGAGTTGAGATCAAGCGAGTAGCTAAGTGAATTCTCTCGTTAGAACGTTGATCAGCGCGTTTTCACAGGACGCTTCGTATTTTGCGATTCTTTAATGATATACTGCTTAGAGGTTGTTAATTTCTGAACACTCTATTTTGAGCACACTTCGTCTCTATTTTGTAACTTGTATTTCGAGTAGAATAAAGTCCCTTATACGTCTTTCAGCCTTTTAAGACTTTTCACCAAATAAATTTTTGTATAAAGTTGGCTGGAAGAACTTACTTACGCAAAAATATATTAATTAAAAATTAATTAAAATTTTACAAAGCCGTCAATTAATACAAAATTACAAAAAAAAAACGACAAATCCTTAACAAATAAGGAAAATTAAAATCTTTTCTTTAAATCTCCACAACATTGCATTGAATGTGGCAACAATATAGTTCCAACGAAATTTTCGGAATTCTCAACTTAGCTTTCTAGGAAAAACTCAGAATAGCATACAGCAACAACCGGTAAACTTCCAACCGCAACAAAACTGCGGAATCAGCTATTCGGAACCACAACTGCAAAAAACGCGCCTTTTTGGCAACAGTATTCGAAACCACAAACGCAACAAAATAAGCCACGAAGGATTTTTGAAAAGTAATACATTATCCTCCAAAACAACTATCCTGAGTCTTTACAAATCTGATCAATTTTAGCAATAATTGATGTGCAAAACAATTTAATAGGAATAAGGCTATAAACTAATTTCAGTTAATCAATAATCACTCATAACAAATAAAAAAATAATTGACTAAACATGTTAAAATCATGTATCAAATTTTAATTTTCCATTTCACTGCAGTTTTGGAACACGGTTTTTATATACAGGGTGTACGTAAAGTCCCTATCTATTTTTGTGATTTAATGGTTGGAGAACTTTTATATTGCAGATGCAGAGTAATGATGAATATAGAAGAACGCATTCTGTTTGTAAAATTCCGTATCCGGGGAAACAAGTGTAATGTGCTTAGAGAAGATTTCAAAGACGATTCATTACTCAACATTACGGGCTCATTTCATGATGAAAAAAGATACAGACGTCCCACTACACCACAACAAAGTGTTAAGTTAGCCTGTGAAGTCTTCGAAGCACAACACTGGATTAATTTCGCTTGGGGCTTAATCAAATTCCTCATGTATCGCCAAAGAATTGAAAATTTGCGAGATTTGCGAAACCGCATCTCACAAGCAGTGACACAGATTACTCCCTGGACGCTGGAAGATGTTTTCCGTGAAGCAGCACACCGTTTTGAGATGTGTAGAAATATCGACGGTGCTCATGCGGAATCAAATTAGTTTAGTTCTGACTGTGTTTGGGGCAATCAGAGGAAGAAAATGTATGAGTTGCACATTAAAATATTCCTTCAACAATATCCCATTGAAGTTTTGTTTTATTTTAACCCTTTCAATAAAATAGGTAGGGACTTTATGTACAACCTGTATATACATGAATATAGACAACCTTTGATAGATTAGGTTGAAATACTGCCACATTTCTACAGTTCAATTTAGGCATTTGTGTTAATGTCCAATTGAACAAAGGTTGTCGAGACACAAATGATCTAGCAAACATTTTCTAAAGAAAAATGCGAGATAATGAGCAGCACGTGGTAGGGCTACTACCAACGTGCTCCCATTGGAATACCGAAAATTTGTTTTAAAGAGTGCTCTGGTGGTCGTAGGTTTGATATAAAAAGAAATATTGATCATTCGTAGCTAGATATTCGTGTTGCATGACATGGCTTATTTTGCTTCCGTTAATCAGATAAATAATTCATTTTTTTTTAATTAACAGGTTGGAACAACACAATAATACCTTCGGAGCAACTAAAACTTTTTGTGTCATTAACTGACACACCAACCCATCAAATGTCTGAATCAAAGTTGAATTAATGTAACGCCAATTTAAGATAAATTTCACTATCTTGAGACGTGGTAAGACGATGCGTCAAATGATAAATGCAAAATCGTTCGGCTGATTAAAAAAAAAGACGCTGGGCTTGATCCTTTTTAACGCACCCCTCAAAGGGGTAAAATATGTCCCATGAAAAATCAAATTTAACTTGTCATTATATATTCGACAATAATAAAATTCCAATATTCATTAAAATAAGCAACTCCTCTGCACCTGGTCTTAAAAGGGAAATCCATTCCTTATTCGAATGTTTTTAAATTTGAAAACATGGCAATATCAATAAGTGTATGAGAATAGACGTGCTCTATCAACTGCTTACCTACGATCCGATTTCTTAAAACGATTATGAAAAGAAGAAAAAAAATGTCAATTTAAAATTTCAAAATTTATTAAAGACAGAAATTGGGCATTAGAGCGATGTTGTTGAAAGAACAATTCACGCAATTCAATTTTTATCCGAACAAAACTTAGCTTTTCCAGATTCTAGCCACAAATTATTCTAGAGGAATTATAGCAATTTTTTTAAACTATATAGAAATGATTGTAGGATTTGGTTCTATGATAACCATTCATAATAATAGAACCCAAATACAAAAATAAAAGTACGTCTCATTAACTTCGAAATAAAATTTAAAATAAAGTAAAGCACAGTACAGTGCAGTACACTTCCGGATATCTGGCCTAATGTAGCGGAAGTGTACGCCGGATAACAAAAAAGCCGGCTAAACTGGGGTTCTAGGAACTCATTTCTTTGCCTACCTATACCAGAAGACAAAGACAAAACTCACAGCTTTTAATAATAAGTATTTTCTTATTGAGTACTAAGCCCTCCTTTTATCTCAAGCCACGCAGAATGTGAACGGCCCAATAAATCACACAAGCAATAGCTGATAACCTGCCCAGTTAAAATAGAAGGTTCTAAACTGGTAATTTATATATAATTATGTACTGCGCTGAAACTTTCAAGAATTAATTAGAAAAAAATGAATTCAAGGATATAACCTGAACACAAAGTGACATGAAATCCGTACAATTGTTGTTGTTACTTACAGCACTTCCCTATGGATACCCCCCCCCCCCGCAGATACAGCAGCAGATTTAAGACGAAAGGAGCGTCTCTTGTTTTTTGAAGTAGCGCCAACTTGGGCCAAGAGTACGACTTAGCTACACACTCACCACATTTGCTTGCACAGCCCCTTTTTATAGGGGGCACATTCATACACCTAACAGATAACACATAGAAGAACAACCATGTTCAAACCGGGACTCAAACCAGGGACTACCAAAAATTCAGTACAATTTATTGGGGTATACTTAAAAAAGCATTCACATCCCAAGAACAAATTAATGAGTAATGTAGGTACTGTATGTATGGTTATAGTCAGTAGAAACGGCAAAAATTAAAGTCCGTTACACACAGACGACACAATGCACAGCGAGCAGAACGCTGCTCTTTTCCTGTCACAACTTGAATTTTGCACGCCACACATAGAAAGATCGTGGTAAGCATCCACTTCCAATGTCTTGGCAATGTTGCCAATATAATGACTTGTCTTCCTTATTTAATTGCAATACCAGGAATTAGACCGGATAGTACGGAAGAAGGATAGTTGCGAACCGGATCTTTCGGAGTGTACTGTTATTTTATTATAAGGGAAATAATATAGAAGAAATTATTTTAAATAAGATCAAACAGGCATCGTATTTTTCTAATTTGTTTGATTGCACTCCTGATGACAGTCTGTAAGAGTAGATACAAATCAGTATAATGTATCTTAATATAGAAAACAAAAAATTAAGTACCGAAGAAATTTTTTAATGTTTTATTTCATAACAGATACAACCGGTGAAAGAATAATAACTTTCTCATCAGATATATTGAATGAAAGTTGTTAAAATATCAGTATTTTAAGAGGCCAAGAATACGACACTGATTCAAGCATGAGAGGTAAACATAGCGGCTTGCAAGAGAAAAATTTGGATATCAACTCTAGAACAATTTTTCAATCAACGTTATAAATACAGTTGGAAACTTGTCGTCAGTGACAATGAGGACAATTTATTCGATAAAAAAAATTCGCCCACTCAAGATCTTAACAGCTTTTCCCCTCTTCAACTAATAAATAGTCTGTTCAAAAAAGGCATGCTTCAAATTTAATAGTGAAACCTCTGTCAGATTTGAGATGCTGGAGACTGATAGGAACAATAAACCTTCTCCCGTATTTAAATTCCAATTAGAAGAGGGGGGTACAGTTTTTTATGGAATAACTGAAAAAAAAAGTTGATAACATCACGAAAAAAATCATGTATCTTTAAGATAAAAAAAAATTATAATATTTATTTTTATATGAATATAAGTTTTACGCAAAAAAAATACCAAACAAAATGCCTGTAATATTTTGTAAGCTAAAATTTTTTATACTGCTAAGGTTTCTGAAAATTTAAACGAATTAAATCGTTTTTAAAAAGGATATAGATATGATTAAGGTTGTATTGATGTGTTCGTGGAGAATAATTAGCAAACATCTTTTATATATAAATGGATGCCTGTATACCCATCTTCTTCTCTATCGATATTTCGACCCCCAAGAATTCTAAATTAGGACCAAGGGGAGCACCAGATATTTAACGTCAGATTTGGCATTCGCCAGGGACATACATATTGCGAATATCAGATGGAATTGAATTTCAAACCGGGAAGTAAATCATGGAGCCAAAATCTTGCCACCAAACCAAATACGAATAAAATAATTTCATTATTTTAATTTAAAAACCTACACCAAATTCTATTGAATTAAATTGATGATTTTGAGTCATTATATTTTCAAAATATATTGAAGGCAAAGGCATGGACATTCACAAATTCAGCAAAAGATACAATAAACATATCTGCAATGACTAGGAATAAAGTCGGGTCAAACCTTAGGGAGGCTTTTATGCTGTGAAAATCACTTTCAAAACTAGCTTCTTCTTTTTTTTATCAGTCTCATTCTCTA
Organism: Argiope argentata; assembly: GCA_026289955.1. Taxonomy (NCBI): domain Eukaryota; kingdom Metazoa; phylum Arthropoda; class Arachnida; order Araneae; family Araneidae; genus Argiope; species Argiope argentata. The sequence continues at coordinate 174,875 of JAOUZG010013995.1, read as the reverse complement.
TTTAGGAAGTTTTAAATAGTAAATTCTGACCCATTGAAACAGCAAAACAACTGATTTCGAGCTGATTTTTTTTTTAAAAAGTTAGTTTCAATATCGCGTCTATAAAAAAAATCAAAATCGAAATATAAAAAAAAAAAAAAAATTGCAAAATAAAAAAAATGAGGAAAAAATAACAAAAGTATTTAGTGCAATTTAACTGGATATTTTTTTAAGTAATAAAGCAATATATTTTGCTAGATTCGCTGTAATTTTTGATCCATAGAAACAGCAAAACAATTGATTTCGACCAGATTTTAAAAAAAGTTGGTTTCATTATCTTGTCTATAAAAAAAAAAAAATCAAAGTTAAAATTTTTTAAAAATTTGCAAAATAAAAAAACGAGGAAAAAATAACAAAAGTATTTAGTACAATTTAACTGGACATTTTTTTTAAATAATAAAGCAATATATTTTGCTAGATTATAAAACAATGTAATACAAAAATTTTCCAAAAGGCAACTAGAAATGCTTTTAGAACAATGCCTTTTTGTTGTTATTAACTCATTCGCTGCCAACCACGAATATACTCGAGGTTGGCAGGGTGTTTACCCATTGCCAATACGAATATACTCGTGATACTTTCAATATATTATAACGTACAACTTGTCAGACTTGCAAACTTTTTAGGGCCACAAACGTAAATATGCAAGTGTAAAAACTTGAAAAAAGCTATAAATAAAATGTTTTTTACAAAAATTCTACTTTATTTAACCCATTCGCTGCCAAGCCTAAATTGTATTAGGTTATCCCCATTGCCAAACACGAGTATACTCGTGTTTGATTTTTATACATGTAAATGATTATTTATAACAAAATATGCGAATTTATTTTGAAATAATAAAACTTTGATAAGCAATAACACTCAAAACAGAAATGGCAATGGGAATAATCACATACAATTTAGGCTTGGCAGCGAATGGGTTAATGAAACTTGCCATGGACAAGCGTGTTGACGGCCATCAACGATTTTAAGCTGAATGAGCGTCTCTTGCTTTTGAAATAGCTTCAACTAGGGCCAAGAATACGACTTTACACAGTCCCTTTTTACAGGAGGGCACAGTCACATACCTCACAGATAGCACACAGAACAACCATTCCCAAACCGGGACTCGAACCTGGGATGCCCAAATCACGAGGAAGACGTGCTACCTCTGTGTCAGGACGCTGGCAAAACAATGCTTTGATCGATACGTGAATTTACTATCACAAGTTCAAAAATTTTCAGAAAATATTGGTGAAAAAATTGTATATTCTAGAGACCGCCCAAATTCGTGTGGCCAATAGGACAATCCCTATTTTATCTAGATATTAATCCAGTCTCGACTACAGTTTCATCAATCTGCATCTTTCCTTTCTTAGGTAACTACTAACAATGTCTCGCATCTAACAAATCCGATCATAAACTCGGAATGATTAATGCTCAGCATGCAGACCATACATCTAACTAGTACCCGATACAAAACTGAAACCCCTCCGACGCATCGCAACAAAGTATAAACAAACGGAATTTTGATTTTAAAAGATAGAAAAGTTTAGCTTTTAATTACCGAACAGCCTCCCCTGCAAAATAATTCGATGGGAACAAGGCTTGGGCATGCTTAATCAATCACTAATCGCTCACAACAAATCAGGTAAACTGCCTCTAAAATATCTCCTTTAAAGGTGAGGCTCACGCTAATAATAAAGCTGCACGAGTTGGCCCTCCTTTAAAAAGTTTCCTCCTTAATTAATGAATAAAGAAAGTTGTTTGCTGAGGCACTATATCATAGGCAGGACCCTGCACACAACTTTTCCCCCGACAGTTCCCTGTGTGCGCTTAATACCCATCTCTTTTATTATTCCACCATTTGTTATGGCAGTCGCGTGTGTGCGATGCATTTTTAAGAGGAGCGAGAAGTTTTGGGGGAGAAAAGAGGAAAAATGTCGGAAGAAAGTTATTAGGATTCTTCGGGACGGGTTGCCATGTCTTTGCGCAGATTGGTGATGCTGCTGCTGCTGCTATCTGGCAGTGCAATAGGGTATGAGTTAAGGGGGCTTCGGAGAAAAGCACTCATTGTAAAGGAAAAGGGTTGGATCAGAAAAAGGACGTCTCAAGACGGGATGAAGTAATGAAGCAATTAAAGAGCGGTAATTTGAAAGAAAAATGTTTCTAATCTCACCTGGTGTAGCATATCCAAAAATCAGCGGAAATTGTCTTCCAAGAATTATTTAGTATCAGAGTGGTCGTGCTTCGATTTTTATTTATAAAACACCAAACATAAGAATTTTATGCTTCGTAGTACTATTATATATGAACGCATACCGTCACCTGTAATGCTGGGTGGGAGCTCAAAATATCCTTACTCTCTTGGATTTTATCATTATTAGATGCTAAATCCCAGTTTCCGTTTTGGCGTTTATCGTATATTTTTAATATTTAAATAGAGTAATATATTGGTATGAGAATCGGTGATTAAATACAAAGCAAAAGTCAATGAGCTGAGGTCTGCTATTTTTATTAATTTGTGCTTATTCGTTATAGACTCCATTCACAGATCAATTTGAAGATAACAGTTAATATTTCCTTAAGATTGGGGTTTTTTTATATTTTGGTACTAAATATTGTATTTTTTCCACCTACTAGTGGAGAATTATTTGCTACTAAGCGATTTCAGTAATTAGTTTTGATTCCAATTTCGTGAACTTTATGGATAGAGAAGATCAAATTGCAAAGAAAGAAATTTTCAAATGTTACTATATATTTACATCTACAGCATAAAGCATTTCTAAGAAATATGTTAATATAAAAAAAAACATTCGACTTCAAAGTTTCGTTAGTTAATTTGCGTCACTTAAATATAATATATTCTTAATAGGATAACAGTCATTCTAGGTGGGACGTCTTATAGTTGTAAGAAAACCAAATATCCGATTTAAAAGGCCTTTTTTTGCAATTAATACACTTATTCTCATTTTCCTTATATATATATATATATATATATATATATATATAT
>JAOUZG010013995.1:147966-171033 GCA_026289955.1 Argiope argentata | reverse complement strand
TATATATATATATATATATATATATATATATATATCTTGTGCAAATTTTCAATCGTTCATAAAATAATTAATAATTTTTATTAATCCACTCAAGTTCATTTTTTAAAACTTGTGGATGACACTAGATGTTAACACATTTTCTGAAATATTAATTCATTCATTAAATTTAGTTAATTTTAATATTTTAAATAGAATTTAGCAGTTTGTAATGAAAATTGAAGTCAACAGGTAGTGGCTCAATCGGTGAAATGCGAGGAATTCGGTATTTTTCACGCGAAGGTGAAGTATACTGAAACGAGTTCATTTCTTGCGAAAAATCAATCATTTTTCAATTATTTATTTATATTAATTGTAACTATTTGATAAAAATTAACTAAAAATTTTCTTTGTTGACTTAAGCAGGAATTGACTTTAAAAAATATTTTTATATTATTTTTTTAACTATGACTTGAAACCATAATTTAATACAGGACTGCAGTTTCCAGTTATAAGATCCCATTATTCATTTCATTAAGTGATCGTGATTTTGAGTGATCGTGTTTGAACGAATGCGAAAACACTGACCAAAAAACATACGATTTTTTGATATATTGGCAATTTGATTCGACCTTTTTTTAAATTCAAATTTTGATACTAATCAAACTTTAGATGCTAAATCAATGTTCTGAAGTTATCATGTTTACATGTATTACATTAAACAGACAGATCAACAAAGAATAGAACTTCCTTTGAATAGATGTCATTCAAAACTAGATAGAAATCTGCAAATGTGTCCATCTACTAAATCGTATCAGTTTAAATGAAAGTGGGTTTTTTTTGCGGGAGAGGAGTTTAGTTAACTTAGTTTAGATTTATTAATGTGCCGTTGTACATTAACACTAGGACTATCTCGGGCTTTCATTAAGATATAAATGTGAAGGCTCTGTGGGACCACTGCTGCTGGTTAAATAAAATTGCAAAAAAAAGCAGTTTATTTTATTTGAATAACTTGCATACAAAAAAATTTAGCAAAAAAATTATAAACGTTTTTTATCTACTCATTTTTTAAAAAAAACCTTTAACAAGTAATATAAAAAAATTATAAATCAATTCTTACTTAGATGAACAAAGAAAATTTTTTAGTTACTTTAAAAATTTAAACTGAAGTTCAAACTTTAATTATTTATACTAATTAATTATTAATATGACAAATTTTATTTCATTTTTATTAAGTAATTACAATTAGTACAAATAATTTATCAAAAAATGATTGATTTCCCCAAGAATTTAAATCGCATTCTTCACTTTCACTCGAAAAATACCGAAATCCACGCATTTTACCGTTTGAGCTACTGCCTCTTGATTTCAATTTTCATTGCACACTGCTGAAACTCTACTTAAAGTATTAGAAATAAATTAAATTTAATGAATGAATTAATATTTGAAAAAAAAAACTGTATTAATATCGAGTGTCATCCACTAAAAGCTAAAAAATGTGTTAGAATTTGAGTGGATGAATAAAAAGTATTTTATTAACGATTGAAAATTTGAACAAGATATATATAGGGAAAGTATGAATTTATAGTAGGAATTGAATTATAAGTAATATCTGAGAAAGTTTCAAGGAGACCACTACCACTAGTGGAATAATGTTTTTATAAAGTTAGTTTCTTTCTTTCTTTCTTTTTTTTTTTTTTGAAAAATATGCATACAAAAAAAATTAGAAAGAAACAAAATTCGCATAAATGTTTCGTTGATAATTTCCCCAATCTTTTATTTAGTGCAATCAAATTGGAAACAAATTTGATAGTGCAAAATAAAGGATTGGGAGAAAAAAAATCGATTTCCTTACGAAACTAAAAAAAAAAAAAAAAAAAAAAAAAGTAGAAGGTGGACGGATGACTTTCAGAGCAAATCAGACGCACCCTCAAATCTAAAATATCCGCAATCACACGCAAAACAAAGCGCTATTATTTAATTTTTTTTATCTGCCTTTGATTTGCTCACAGCTTGCAAACACTGATAGCCACTGAACGCATAGATAACAAATAAAAAAATAGTAAGTAAATAAATAAAGACGCAAAAAAAAAAATCCCTCTTACACACAGAACACCAGTAGCAAAGGCAACGCGCGAAGAAACCACTTGTAACTATATTCCCATGTCCAAGGACAGAGGGTGTGTGAAAAAGTGAAAAATAAAAAACTAAAAACACCGGCGCAGTGAAAAAAAAAGAAAAAGAGAAGAAAAGAAAAAAGAAGAAGAGGGAAACTCGATGGAGATAGAAGAGAAAGAATTTCTCTTTTCCTCCGCGTGTCCGAGACCGTGGGAAAGTAATTCAGGATGGATAATTATTGCTGAGGACGAGTTTTCGCGAACCTCAGCCGCAAATTCGAGTCCATTTTTTTTTCTTTCTTGCTTATATTGCTTATTTACTTCTCCACAGATGCTGCGGATATTATTTAAGAAGACGTTTAAGCAAAATGGCCTCGCCGGTCTAACGACTTCCGTTGCCAACCAAAAAGCAAAATTCTTCTGGGCGTGTGGGAAATTATGTCAACTCTTCGGATATTTTTTAAAAAGAACACATTGGCACAGCCAGCAACATAAGGAATATTAATTTTTATTTTCCCATTGGCATCAAGTTGAAAAGCGCGAGAAGAAATAAAATATCAAGAAATGACAGACAACGTAATCTAGGAGCAACTTGCCCGTCTATCAACGGACTGATTATTTTTAAACGTCTCAAGGTTCTATTTCACTTAGCTCTTTCGTGATCCAATGGGAAAGTCAACTGTTTTGTTTTGCTCTTCTTGGTCTGCATTGGGATAGTGGTTCAAAAATATTTTATTTACCGAGGGGGAAATAAACTTCCCTCTACTCTAACTCCAAAGATTTTACAGACTCCGAATAATCTAGAATTTATCAAAGTAATAAAATGAATGTGTGTGTGTTGGCGTCGTTCTATGGGAGAGACACTTTGAACTATAGTTTAGTTTACTTATATTAACGCCCCTTTGTAAGCAACACTAGGACTGATCATAATTTTGAACAGCGGTCAGAAGACGAGGACGACACCTGAGATGCCCTGCTCTCCACATCATAACACACCAGGGGGTGGACACCATTTGAACTATAAAAATATTGAACTATAGAAAAAATATATTATGGAGTGTGAAAACGAACATCTGATACTATTTTATTTGAAATTTCATTTAAAAATTAAAAGAGTTTTAGAAGTTTTTCTGCCATAATTTCGGGAAATATCACAGCCCCAAAATGTATTTACACAAATACAATTTTTAAAAAGTCATATTCATAATTATAACAATTCATTTATCGTATAACCCACTGAAATAAGGCAATTTTCATTTTATTTATTTTTCTATAATTCTAAAATATACTTAGTTGTTACAGTGTGATTCAAAACGTTTACATTTTTTCATTATATATTTATTCATTTGATCGAATCGTTGATCTGTTATTATCTCTGTTATTCATCACATCGTTGAATTTGTTATTATCTTTGCTTTGATATCAACTTCATATTTGTTATTACTAATGGCACTTACCATGGACAAGTACGCTGACGGCCATCAGCGATTTTAAGCCGATTGAGCGCCTCTTGTGTTTAGTAGCGCCAAACTAGGGCCAAGAATACGACTTAGCTATTTCATGCGGCACATTCGCTTGCACGACCCTTTTTAAAGAGGAAGGGGGAAGTCACAGTCACACACCTCACAAATAGAACACAGAAGAACAACCATGCCCGAATCGCGACTCGAACCCGGAACGCCCAGATCACGGGGAAGACGCTCTACCCCTAAGCCAGGACGCCGGCAATTCCATATTTTGTTTTCATTATATCCATAGGTTATATGAAGAATTTCACTTAATGAATATAGGGAACGATGACGCACCATTCAAAGACAGCTAATTCGAACAGCATATTGCCATTATATGCAAAGCCTGACTAAGACAGGGGCATACGGGCAATTGCTCCGGCCTCTCACATCAGAGGCACCCATCAAATCGAATAGAAAGCTTATTTTACGCTTCCTTCTTTATTGAACCTTCTTTTATAACATTGCTTTTCAAAGGCAAAAAAGATAGAGGAGGGCCCTAAAGAAGTTTTTGTCCCGGGTCCCAGTTAGGCTAAGTCGGGCCCTGATTATATGATTTGATTCCATTCAGAATGCTCTTTATAACAAACATCATAAGGCCATTACGATCATTCCATTCCGCCAAAAATGCATAACACTCATTTCATTCCTCGTTTTCATGAGAGAGTCTGTATTTCATCAGAAGATGCATTCTATTATCCCTGCTTTACACTCTTGGCGGGGTTTATTTTTATATCAAAAGAAAGTAAGAGTTGTTGGAGAAAGAAGACATAAATATGTAAAAGACGACGAGGAAAGCACTCATTTCTTAATATGTCCCTACCGCAGCAGGATAGAATATTGCAAAATCAATAGGCACGTAAAACGTAAGATCACGTACATCTTCCCAACGAAACTCCAACAGAATCAAGAATCAGAAGAGACCTTTTTATTATTTCTGTAGGTTGTTGCTAACAGAAAAAAAAAGCAAAATTTTCCTAGGGGGTGTGAGAGAATGCGCCACTCATCCGCAACTCTTTTCGGTATATTTGAAAAGAAAAAACGTTCGTAGGATTCCGCACACGGAATATTAATTTTTCGCATTCACATCGTCCAAGGAGTTGTTGAAAAAAAAGAGGGGAGCAGAAGAACGGAAGACTACGTAATCCTCTATCCATCGGATGAATGCTCGTTGTAGATCTCAAGGTTACCCGTAACAACTTGGTGGTGCTGTGAGAATTATCTGAATGAAATTCCAGATGTTTAAATTTAATTTCCTCCAACGCAATGTGTGACGACGGCCTTCAAAAAACACATGCTCTTTAAATAATTATAACATAAAAAGACAGTTAATATATGGATGGATGTGCATATGAATTTTAAATTATTCAAAATAAATTACATCGTCTGTACTATTTGAATTAATATCCTCATTGATGGAGTTATGAATGATTTAAAGGGTCGCCGATCCAAATGGAATTCTGATGGCAGCACGGTTAGGAAGATTGAATTTCCATCATTCTAGACAAATTTGCTTTCCGATAGGGTTATCTTCATTCGAACATTCGAAATAAGAATTTATTACAGTATAACTCAAAATTGGCAACAACCAACGAATTGTGAGCATTACTGGTAAATACTGAAATGGTCAGCTGTTCTGGATTTCCATAGGATACATTGGGTCTCACAAGATTATTGAACAAAACGTAATAAAAAAGATTAAAATGAAATCTGCTATGCAAATTTCAATGTATCATGTCAGAACATCATTTTTTGGACGGCCAAGCCCCACGTGCTCGTGCAAATTAAATTATATTTTTATTCATTTTAATGGTTTCATCGAATGAGTCACTTTAGTATCACAAACGACCCAAAAAAAATTGTCTCGCATTGATTGTATTTTTAAAAATACACATTTTCTATTTATTTCATTTCATATACTCACGAGCTCAAAAGGACATTTTTCTAGGTTTTATTTGCTGTAGTAATTAACTTACTTTTTAAAAATCGGAACTTTTGTAAATGCAATGGCAACGCGATATTAAAAGCTCATTCTTTGAGAGACTGGTGCAGATAATAAAATAACAATTTGTCGTCTACGGTTTTCTTATTTTACGCCTACAGTTTTCTTATTTTTCGCCTATGGTTTTTTGTTGACTCTCATTCCCAAAATAACATCATGTCCAGACATGATAATAAATATCTCAAAAGAAGTCCCAAAATTAACCCAAGATTTGTGTAATAAAGTATTAGTAAACCTGTTTTTTAAAAAAAACTGTTATACAGCTGATATTTTAAGGTTAGTAAAAAAAAGCATTACATAATCTAACAATTTGTTAGAGAGTGGGGAGGGTCCTTTAAATTGTAATATTTTTATTAAATCGTAAAGTACACGGGAAAGGATTATGTATGGAATAACACATAGGGCACACGGCCTCCATGGATTTACTGGCACATACGCATTCCTTTGTCGACATTTTCTATCATCATTTTGTATAAAAGTGACTGAATTTCATTGACGTAGAGCTGGGGGTTTTTGGGGGGGCGGGGGGGCTGGTTCATGCGTGTTTGTGGGCTTGTTAGTATAGAACTTTGACTTCAAATAATCCCTTAAGAAGAAGTCCAATGGTGTTAAATCTCACGATCTAGAGGGCCAATTTTTAAATTTTCGAACTGTGGCGGTTAAAATTTTATTATTTTGAAGCATTATTCAATAGCGAAAATACATTGTTCTACCCTGTAACATTCCCTTTTTACTACCCCTAAAGCATCAACTGTCAAATATTTTTTTATAGTTAGACAACAATTTACTGCACGAATAATGACAAATTCAAATCTTGCGTTAATTTTCGGGCACTCTTTATTTTTTCTAGTAATTAACAGCCCCTTCTCGAATATTCCTAATAAAATTATTACCGCAACTTCATATCGCACAAACGTTGTGAAATTTGGGCAAGGCTGTAATATTGATTTCATATTTTTATTTACAGAGTGGCGTACATACGTGTTTTGCACTTCGTAGCATTAGAAAGGAAATCCAATAAGTCTTAGTTATGCGTTTTTGTAGACAGGTTGGAAAAAAAATTACATAGCACTACATTTTCAAATAACAAATTTCATTTTTTAGAGATTTTTCACTTCAGTCTTATCACCTTTAAATGCACTCTGACTTAATGATCGGTCAACGATCAATCCACTAACGCATTAAATATAGATACATAATTAAGTTCCTTAGCCAGTGCACTAAATATTTTGTATCTAGCTTTCTGCATCTTATAATCATTATGCGCTTGCTTAGGCAGATAACTTCTGAATGCAACTTTAAAAAAAATAATTTTAAAAATAATAATTACAGAAAAGGAAATGAAATCTACGATCGACACTTTCATGTTATCATGTGAGAAAATTATTGTATTTAAGTCATTATTTGTCTTAACTAATTTAATTCATTAACCTGTTTCAACCGGTTTGAAACAATCACGAAACCTCTCTATCGGTCTCTATTCCTCTCTCTCTATATATAATTTTTTTAAACTTCCATTTAAAATTTTTCTAAGCGTCGAACAAAATTTTGGATCTCCATCGATTTTGAGATGAAATAACAGTTGTGATGTCACAGTTTTCAGTTAACCTTTTAAAACGCATCTGCTGTCAAGAAAGAGTAAGTTATAATAAAGAAATACTGGTAAAAGCGGGTCAGCTTTTTAAAAACGAATCTGCTTTCAAAGAAGCATACGTAATAATAATGCAATACTGGTAAAAGCAGGTAACAAAAATTGCCATTTAAGCTTTGTACATTGCCTACTCGATTTCGAGCTTCAATTAATCATTGCATTCATTTAAATACCCCTAACGAAAACAACTTCATGTTCTCATATGATAATAAAATCAACAAATTTGATGTCAAGACCACATATTTAATTTTCAACGTACAGATGAAAATGTTTATGTTATCGAATTCACAGACAGACAGACATAAAAATCCCAAAAAATGAGCTTTTCGATCTTACGGATATCTAGAGCATGAAGTTTCTTTCAAAATCTCAAGAGCGAATTTCATAACGGTTACAATATTTTTCTTTGTATACGAGAAAGTAGTGAGGGGAATGCTTGTGTGTATGTGCAGGCCTCTCAGAAACAAACCGCTGGAACTTCGGCTACGGAATTCGGCACGAATATACTTTGGAGGGTGGTGCATCATCTCAAGGATTCTACGGATGGCGCTATAAAAACGTCATTCGTGTTCGGGAAATGACGCGATGGTTTCTGATGAGAGAAAAGAAAACAATGCCTTGTTAGCCTAGTAGTAGAATTGCTGCTTTTTAAGGACTGATTTTTAGTCGTTTTAATTATACCTTCGGCTTTGTTTTTTTTGTTGTTGTTGTTGTTGTTGATTTATTTAGAATTTTTTGAATAAATGACTAGTAGTTTTTTTTTTTAAAAAATACAACAAATAAATTTTCAAAAAAACTAGATGAAATATTGGTTTTTATTTTTAGCAACCGAAAAATACAAAAGCACAAAAATGATTTTTATAACATCTGAAAATTGAGTTGCCAAATAATATTTTCCCAAATTTTAATCAATTTTTAAGAATATTTCACAATAATGCTTTTTTTTTTTTTGTTATGAAGAAATTAGGATCGTTTTCATTGTTATTACAAATATTTCATTGGAAATTTTTCTTCCATTAGTAATAACCAATGCATAAAGGTTTTTGCTAAAAGAAATTAGGATTTAACTATACGATTATATTTAATTATATGATGATGATTTACAGCTTATATATTTCTAAACATTGGCATCATTTCCAGTATTATTACTAGATGCATAAAAAATATATTATCCATCTTAAATTTACTCAAAGAATTTTTTTTTAACTTTTCGTTACTTACATAGAGTAGTGCATTAAATTTCTTTTTGAATTTGAAAACCAAATTTTCTAAAATATTACAAAAATTATGAAACATTAATTCCGATTCAACAAACAAGTTAATAGGCAAGTACAGGGTTCTCTATTTACCACTTTAGAATAAAGTTCAACTTTTTGATGAATTGACAGCCTAAACAATGTATATATAAAAGTATGAATTAAATAGTATGAATTAATAGTTGTACGGTTTCTAAAATTTTCAAAACACATAACTATCAAAGTTTAGAATAAGCATTTCTGAGGTTGCAATCGAGATAAATAATAGCGATTAAAACTGTCGAAAAAAAGTTGTCGAAATTTTTTGCAAACAATAATTCTAACATTGAACATCAAGGATTAACAAATAAAAAAAATCAAGAATAATGCAATAATTGTTTATTAAAATACTAGGAAAATTTAAAGAATTGGAGACATTTGTTATAAATTTCTTCATATTTTTTCCATCAGATTAGCCCATACTGATTATATTCATTTATCCTTTTAATATATTTATTGATAAAATCTATGTCAATCTAATACATGAAATTCTAAAACGAAACATTTTCTGTATTCAGTTATTTTTGTTAATCGAAAATCCGGATTGTTTCTTCTTAAAAAGATAAGTGGTTGCTTTCAAACTAAAACCAATTTCATTTCCTTTTTCCAATCAAATTCAAGTAATCCCATTTTATAAATAGTAATTTTTTTTCTTTATAATTTGCATTTTTAAATTCTTGAATTCTTTTATGTCGCTTGGCTTGTTTCGATTCGTAAAAATAAAATTCTCTTATCGTTTTTTTCGCTCATTCTATAATGTATTAAGAGTTTTGATATTCGGTTCAATCGAATGTTGTCGATGCTATTACACCATTTTAATAGATTCAAAGCTTAGTAAACAAGGAATCAATTCATATAAATAAATTTTGATTCCATAACCGTGGTGCCACTAGTAGTAAACCCCAATAAAACCAATCTCGATATTTCATAATATTTATAAAAACCAATTATAATTGAAATTTTTTTTAAAAAAATTATCTACTTTTTAATACATTACGGGTTTATTTTTTTTAATCGTTCTAAATTAAATATTTTTAAAACATTTATAGTAAAAATATTTTCAAATATAACTAAATCACGGAAACATTGCAACAGATAATTAATCGCCGCGCATTGCATAATGCAACGTAGAACGCAGACAACAATGTAGTAATTCTGCAAGATAATATTCAAGTTATTCAATAAGTTAGCAGCGCAATAACAAAAAACAGCAGAAACTAGCTTAAACAGTTCTCAAACACCGAGCCCTTTAGTTTTACGGGAAAGCTCAACGACCCTTTCACTTTCCTTGTCTGAGTTCCTAAGCAGATATCTGCTCCAGATATTATAGAAAGACCGTCCTTGTGTCGAAATCTTCTTGTGAAATCTCGCCAATTATAACACCGGCAATCTTCATTCAGATTGAAAGATCATGAATGCCATTACGAAAAAAGTTTGGTACGGGTTAAATTGTCAAACAGTTACTTCGCAGTAGATTTGTACGAATTTTTGATTCTAATGAGTGTCTCTTTGTCTGACTGTGTGCACAGGAATAGATCAGTTGAGTATGAGCTCTTAAATTTGTAGAACTACAATATATGGGCGCAAGAGAGTATTTCGCAAATAATTTTTTTAAATTTCTAATTAATTCAAAAACCAAGTAAGAATTTGCAACTCAAAAATATTCTAGTACTAATTCATACACCATTTTAAAATTTCAAAAGATTTATTTTCATAATTATAACTATTGAATTGTAGAGTCAATGTTCCTGGAATTTTTGGTAATTTTTAAAAATGTAGTATTTATTTATTTATTGCATAATTTTCAATAGACTTCCTTGTTGCAATAAAAATTAAATTCTTGAATTTAGTTTGCTTTTAGTTATATTAAAGCTTCGCTTTAAAGCAACACTAAAGCTATTTCGGGGCGGACCCTATAATTTTGAACCACGGTCAGATGATGAGGAGGACACGTGTGCTGGCACCCTCTCTCCACACTACACCAGTGAAAGGACGTTCGGTCCGGGTGTTTAGTGTGCACCAGATCCGCTAACACGATGGTTCTTCGGAGGAATCGAGTCTATTTTCGAGTCTCAGTTTTTCGTTTTTATATTGCTGAATATTGAAAATCCGAATTCACAGAAATAAGATGTAGAAAATCGTAATCATATTTTGAAAGATTTTTCGCTATCAAGGGATAACCGCATCTAACGTTAATACAAACAATTTTATTTTACAGTGTATTTTTTTAAAAAAATAAAACAAACTTTTAAACACAATAAAAGAAAGGATTATAATTTTTTACCATATATATTTTATAAAATTTGGCGACATACAAAAATGCAGAGGCATAACGGTTGAGAATCACTCTGATAAATAATGGAAAGTTATTGCCATTTCAATCCTTATAATAACTATAAAGACACCAGAACCGAATACCTTAAATGTGTTTCAGTTATTATTATTATTATTATTTTCGTCTTTTGAATTAATTACAGAATTGATTTCAGATAAAGATACTGAAAATTTCATAATTTGTTTCTCAAGTTAGACAGGTCATTGTATGTGAAGCGGTTAAGAAACAATAGTGTGTATATATTGCTGCATACATGCAAGAACAAAGATAAAATATGTCAATATTTTTCGGTGATTATCGATATCAACTGAATAGATTGATGAAAGAGCAAATATTTCTTTATATTTTTGTACATTCAAACCATTACCAGAGATTGCTGACAAGAAAGATAAAAGAGAAAACGCAGCCAGAAAGACAAACTCAGCAGTTGAAGTTATTCAATTGATAATGTTAATCACCGAGTTTTATTGTTGCTTTTATTTTTTCATTTAAATACTGCTTATTAACAGTTTATTTACATGTTCTGTTATTAAGCTTATTATGATATACATCTCATATTTCAGTATTTAATCAATTTTAAATATATCTTATCATTTTCAATATCATAATAAATTTTAAAAATAAAGTATAATTTTAAAAAGTACATTTTTAACTTAAAATATGAAGAAAAAAATATTTTCATTAAATATTCATCATTATGCTAACTATCAACATTTACATGATATTTAGCAAGTATTTCGGGCACACACTAAGCGACTAACAGAATTCATCGAAAAATATCGACATTTCCCCAATATCTGTTTTTCAAATTGACATATATATATATATATATGTCAATTTATATGTCATAATACATATATATATATATATATATATATATATCGATAGCAAGCAATAATTGATGAAGAACCCATGAAGTGTCAAATGTAACCCGTATTCGATGTGTGTTTAAAAGCTAAATAATGCTTTTCAATACATAGAAAGTCTCCACAATTTATTAATAGCTATTCCATTAAGAATTAATAACACGCATCTACGCTTCACCACTCAAATTAATTATCACTAATGTATAATCTTGACAAATATCGGAAGTGATCGAAATTATCGTTACCGTACAGACATTACTGATGATGCTAATCGATGAGATGGAAAATGTCATTAAATACATTAATTGGTATTTGATAAGACGATCAGACATTCAGATTAGTCGGGGCACACCCGAATTGGGCCTGTTTGATCCGGGCTATCTCGAATAATATTAATTAATAGTCCACAATAGGAAAAAAGATGAAAAGGAAATTACTGAATTCCAATAAAGATATTCATGAATGTTTTCACCCCAGTTAATTAAATTTCCAAAGTTAACTTATCTATAAAATAATATCGAGAGGATTCTCAATTAATATTTGAAAGTCTAAACAGATAAGATATTGAGTGATAAGAAACACTTCCTGATTTACAATTAGACAATTCATATTATTTGAAATATATATAGAGAAATTTTAAATTGAACTCTACTTAATTTCCAAAGTTATCTAAATTTAGCCTATAGTAACTTCATTCTCAAATATTCTATTATTTCCTTATCTTATTCCACTTTTTCTATTTAATATAATTCAAGAGGAGCTTTGTTAAATGCTTTAGTCAACGGTTTCCACAATACGAGTGAAAGGATAAAAACTGCTGATCTAAACAAAATACTTTTTATGATCCCTGCGTTTCCTTTGTCTTTCGGCGCGTATCGAGGAAATCACTATCGAAATGTCATCGAATATAATCACTATGAAAAGATATTTTCCCTATCAAAATCTAAAGGTATTTAAGACCAGGGATAAATGATTTCTCGCTCTCTTTACGTTCTTCTGCTTTTGTGCGGTGCTGTGAGCGGACGTGCCTCGTATGTGCCGCTTGTAAATAAACCATGTTCCCCCCGTGGGGCAATAAACTGATATTAAAAATTTTCTGTATTCTCTCTTATTCAGGGCCACGACTCTGCATCTGCTTCTACAAAAATTATTATGTGTTACACACACACACACACTATATATATATATATATATATATATATATTCAATGGCCCAATGCCGTTTACAAGAGCAGGGTGAAGGTAAAAATACGCCAAACTTTTTGGTTTGCATGATTATCGCAACTTCTGTTTTGGGTGAGGCAACAGATAGGATTTTATACTTTTATACTTATCAGTCTATAACATATTTTCTTATGTAAACACAGCATTGCATTCACTTTGTCATTGGTAGAGAGTCACATGACCTATGGCATTTGAGGTTTGTTTTGTCAGTAGTGTTTAAAATATTTCATGAACATCTTAGTGAATATTTATATTATACTTAATGGCGATGCGATGACAAAAAAAAAAAGTAAAGTAAAGCTTTCATCAACACCAAATTAATGTCGAGTTTACACTCAGTTGTAAGATGGAAAGTAGAAAGCATGCGCAGAGAGAGACTGATTAACGTTTGCCACAACCTCATTAGATAGGTTCTATCATTCCATGTTCGGCTGTAAATTGCAGTTTTGGTGGTCCTAAATTTTTCTTTTTCAGTAGGTATCGTATTAAAATTATGGATATATACACAAAGAAACATGGTAAAATAAAAAAAAAATGGCTAGCATACTTAATTTGGAAAACTATAGAAAATTATAGCAAATAAAATGAAAAAAAAAAAAACATAGCCTCGTCTTAGAAAGAACAAAGAGCAAAAATGCCGTAATTAATCTATAATAAATTATTTAATTTTTTCATGCTAAAAAAATCCACAAATTCTATAAATACATGCGCAGTAAGAAAAAATGCAATATAACGGCTTGCAGTTGTCCCGGCAGGACAATTACTTGCCATCGACCGAACAGCAATTTCAGCCTTTCTGCGCATGCGTTGCCTATTGGTTGTCTTGTAATTGGCGGAATGTAAACGCAGCATAACAATAAAGGATTTTAAAACAATATTATTTGCTTATTCTACTTTCAGATATACCGTTTGAAGCAACATTAATGCACAGTTTTTCGATTTTTTTTTTTCGAATATCAGAAATGTCTTCGTCTCTCGGCCCGCAATCGTATGAATATCTAAACAATAAACATGTTAACGCTGCGTTGTTTATTAAAAATAGTAATGCAGCGTTTAGCGATATTAGATAAAGACAAAAAAATGAGAAGAAAGGCTGAGCCGGAATCTGGCCATTTAAAAAGCAAAGTCAATTATGTAGCTGCTACGTTGGCGACGAAGCGAGAGAAATTGAAACAATATTTAGATATTAGATGAGCAAAGAAAGTCCTTATTAAAGGGCTATGAATATAGAATCGGAAGTAAACTGATCGGCAAACGAATGAATTCATCATGGAAAAATTAAGCTTCCAGCATTGAACAAATGGCCTTTGAAATTTAAAAACAGGTTGAGTTAAAGTAGATATTTCATAACTATGGTATTATAAGTTTGTTAGAAAATATGTGAGAAAGTTTTGAGGAGACCAACCACGCTAGCTATATAATACTTTATCCTTATTTTTAACATAAGTTGAACATAATTCCATTAAAAGTCGTTAGTATGAAAATGACTTTCAACATGAGTGATAAAAGAAAAAGTAATACGAAAATTGTCATCATACAACTTTTTATGGATATGAAAAAGTAAAATATTTCCCTTTTTTCAATGAAATAAAAATGGCAGGTGAAAAAAAAAACGGACGTGCGTGAAGTTTATGAGGTTCAAAACAATAATAATTCACATGTCAAAACTGGTTTACTGGTCAAATTTCTTTCCGCTGGTTTTTTACAACAACTGACCGAATGTTTCGGTCCACCAAATCAAGTTAAGGATGACCAAATGATTGCCATTACCGAATAGGATCCTCATATTTCCGCTCATGAGACCAGAGACTGGACCTAAGTTTATTTTTCAACCATAAAAAAGCTATGCAGCAAAAGTTGATTTTTTATTTAATTTTTCGGATTTGAGTTTTTACACTGGATGAAAAAAATTCAATGAGCATAGCCAATCAAATCAGCAAACGCTTCAACATTTCAAACACATTGAAAAAGGTCCAATTTTAAATCGGATCATAAATGACAGTGAATGACTTTTTGCCAAAGGATTAATAGAAAAGATACTTTGACCAAATGTGTAACTAAATTCATTAATGAGTTGACCGTCCGTCTATCTGCACTTTTGCATGAATGTATGTGCGATAATAAAACAATAACCATAGCTCGATTAAGGTAGGGGCATACGGGGCAATTGCCCCGGGACTGCACATCAGAGTGGGCCCCTAAATCGAATAGAAGGCTTATTTTAAGTTTCCTTTTTTTGATGAACTTTTTTTTTAACATTGATTTTTTAAAAAAGCACAGGGTGGCCCCAAAAAAGTTTTACCCCCGGGCCCCAATTAGGTTAAGTTGAGCCTTGACAATAACTAAAAAACGCAATGATCCATAGTTAATGCTCAATTGCCTGTTTTCTTTAAGGCACTAAAGAGAAACAACTGTCATGGGAACTCTGTATTTACAGCTTCGTAGGGTTTAAGATTTTTTTAGAAGGAACGTAAAAGTGTATGTGAGTGCGAGGGGGGGGGTAAACTTTTATTATGGGAAAATGTTCTTGCGAAAATATTACCGTTGGTTTTACTATACAAAAATGGGATCATCATTCTATCACATATATGAACAAGTCAAATTCAAACTAGGAAGATTGTATATGTAAAGTTAGTTACTTTCATATATATAAGGAATTAAAACTTTAAAGAAGTAATTAGAGAGTAAGGAACCACAAAAGTAGAAAAAATCTCTTTAGGAGATTTAAACGACCTGAACAGTTTGTCTATAGAAAAAATCATGAGACACTGAATCATCAAAAGTAATGATGGGGGGAAAATCACGATATTATTTATTAAATCAAATTATTTTAAATAAGTTAACAAAAAAAGGAAATTCTGATATTTAACTGGAAAACACAGTAAATAAAAATTTGAAGAATAAATAAATTCAATCCAATTATGCGAATTATGAATTTTCAGTCAGGTGATCTATTTTGTATAACAGACCGTCAGCAAAAAGTTTTACCTATGTCACAATCAAAAAGATCTAATATTACCGTCTTAGCTCTTAATCATTGTTCACATGCATCTTTCAAATGTCGAATTATCATTTCTCAAACTTAAAGCCATGAATAGCATAGGCGAACAATAGTTATGGTATATAAATCATTGGCGTTAATCCAGAAATTTTACTGATCTGGGCTTGCGACTTTAGGAGACTAATCTCTGGAATAACATAAAAATCTATGTTTTGGGTACCTTTTTTCTGACCGACTAAAACAAAAATTTGGCATAGTACTGCAATCGTAATCACATAAAGAACTGCATATATTTAAGTCTTTGCGTTTAGGAATTAACGCATTTACATACAACATGTGAAAGTACAAGCAGATACGTAGTCGGTTATTTGGAAGATTTTGTTCGAAATTTGATTTAAAAAATCTATAACTTGTGTATCAAATTTCGATTCGCAATTATTGAGTTCACTTATACTCAAACAGGCAGACTTTCTGTGAATGGATTTCGTTCAAGAGAAAGAATATAAATCTGCGAATTCATTTAAAATTTATATAAAATATTTATATTTATACAAAAATATATATATTTATATAAAAAATATATATTTATATAAATTTTATATAAAATAATATTTATATTAAAAAAATAGCCACGGTGGCCCCTTGCTAAGATCTCAGCCTCAGCTAGTTCTAGATTGTAAGCCTGATTTCTCATAAAAAATCACATGCGGGTGTGATACACCTCAAACACACCAGAGTAAAATATCCCTCCCCATTGATGAGGCGCTGAAGTTTGTAGAAGGGGTTCAGGTTTAGAAATCGTCCTCGCCATTTAAATATGGATCAAATGTTCGATGCCCTTCCCCAAAAAACGTTATTGATGCTTTAAAGTAAACCATAAATATAAAAAAAATGTGTGAGAGAGAGAGAAAAAAAATTGGGGGGAGGGGGTCTTTTCAGTTACAAAAAAAAAGATTTGAAACGAGAAAAGGCAATGAAAATTTTAGCCATACAGAGCATTTGCTGATAGTTTCACTTGTATTACACCACCACCTGTCGGTAATATTGCGCACTGCTTTTTTTAAAAAAAAATCTTGGGCTCGTCCGCTGAAGAAGTTTATCGTCGAAATGAGTCATCAAAATTTTTTTAAATGGGTGTACTTAATTTCAACAATCCTGCATAGTAATCTAAACTCTCAATATATCGTAAAATCGAAAATATTTCATTAAAATCAAATATTCATTCCAATTATGTGCACAAAATTCCAAAATCTGCTGAATCCATTTTTAACAAGCGGGAACAAAGTTCAATCTGGACCATTATAATGGATTCAGAATCAATTTAATAACACCCCAAGAACACTGAGAAATAACGAAGCAATAATATTATCCTCCCAATTAAAAACTCGTGAAATTAAAACAAAAAGAAGAAAAAAACATCAATCAACGCCGTTCTTTGCACTAATTATCGTTGCGGAACCACACTTTTAAAAGGGTGGAAATTCTTGGGAAATTAAACTGTCGGCCCATCTGTTAAATAAATGAATTCTGGGATCGATTTGCCACCGGATATCCTAAGCACTTGTAACAGATGTCGAAACGCAGTGTATTACGTGGGAGTGGATGGAATAGACATTCGGATCGCACGCAAACCCCGGCTCTTCCTCCGATGATGATATGCATGGGAAAAGAGGGAATTTATGGCTGGATTATAAGTGAACAAAAAAATTGGTAAAGCGTGAATTCATAGATCGTACTCTGTGGGAAAACAATTTTTTTCCCTTCTTTATTTTAAAAATCTTCAATAGTTTTAAAAGAGAAAATGTCAACAATGAAATGAAATGTATGAAAGTAAGCATGGGAAGTGGAGATTTTTCTAATTTTTAACAAATTAATTTTAATAATCAACAGGGTAAAAAGAATAATTTTTTACACTCTTGCATCAATGGCACGCAGTGAGTTTAAGTTTGATGCATTTTGAAGGAAACTTAATTGAAACCTCTTATCACAGTTACTTTGTCTAAACAGTTGCTTAGGGTCAACAGAATGAATGAGGTGGGTTTGTATGCAAATATATTTAAAAATGTTGTAGGCAAAACTGTCAAATAAATAAATAAATTTGTAGTAAATAACATAAAAAATAGTTTTATAAAATTCAATTCCTACTTAGGTTATTAGGAAAAAAATTATTTTAGTTACTTTTTATTAAACAATTACAACGGCTGTTCTCGTCACTTCTCAGGATATGAACTCTAAGCACCCGAGGGTAGAAATCTGACTTCCAGCTCATATACGTCACAAACCCTTATTACGTGGCCCATTCATTCACCAACAGAGTATAACACTTGACATGGAGAAAGAATTTGTGAACACGACGGATTTACCGACCACCGCACATGGAGAATTTTTGGCTGACAGGCTCGAACTCGCAGCCCAAGAAATGAGAATCCAACACCCTACCAATCAGGGTATCCCGGTCTCACTATTACAATTACTATAAATAATTGATCAAAAAATTATATTGACGAGAAATTTAGTTTTTAATTAATTAATAAAAATCAATGAATTAATTTTTGAAAAAACTGTCTTAACATCAAATGTCCTCCACAACAAGTTTAAAAAATTGTATTTAAACTTGAGTGATTGAATCAAAAGTATTTTATTAACGATTGAAAATTTGAACAAGATTATATATATATATATATATATATATATATATATATATAGGAAGAGTATAAGCTAATAGTAGGAATTGAAAAAATAGTAGACTCCATATTTTATGAAATATTAATAATATAATCACCAAACAAAAAAATAACTAGTCAAATTTTATTACATTTATTTAGTTGTTACAATATTTACAAACAATATGCATCTGCTAACATGATAAAGAATATAAAAGTGATTGCAGCAAAATAATGCGTTAGAATAAATAAATAAATATAAAACATTCGCAATGTCACTAAATTAATAAAATAAATAATTAGCAAAGATAAAACAAAGAAAATGAAGTCTACGATCGCCAATTTCAAATAATCATGTGAGAATATCATTTTTTTAATTCCTTATTTGTCTTAATTAATCTAAGTCATTAACCAGTTAAAACCGATTTGAAACAATCACGAGACTTCTCTGTCGGTTTCTATCCCCCCCTCTCTCTTTATATTATATTATATTATAGTGTGTGTGTGTGTGTGTGTGTGTGTGTGTGTGTGTGTGTGTGTGTGTGTGTGTGTGTGTGTGTGTGTGTGTGTGTGTGTGTGTGTGTGTGTGTGTGTGAAGTTCTAGCTGGTTCTATATATAGTTCTACGTCAAGCTTTTAAAAACGCTTCTGCTGTCAAAGAAGCATACGTAATAATAAAGCAATACTGGTAAAAGCGGGTCAAGCCTTTGAAAACGCATCTGATTTCAAAGAAACATACATAATAATGCAATACTGGTAAAAGCAAATAAAAAATATATGCGACTAAGAGATGTTGATGAATATTGCCATTTATGCTTTATGCATTGCTTACGTTATTTTGAGCTTCCATTATTCTTTGTCTTCAATTATTCAAAAACCCTTAACGAAAATAACATCATGTCTTCCCATATAATAACTATGAATTAGAATGTGAAACTAAATTGACTAGTTTATCAGAAGAAAGGATTCACAATGAGAGCGATCTAGGACAGTAAAATATCTAAATCTGCCAATGCTTGCAAAATTTAACATAAGCCTTCAATTTTGGCGTCAAAGATATATAATAAGTTTTACTTATCTTGTGAATTAATCAAAACATATATACACGGCCAGAGAAGTGCCAAGAAGTGAAGTGTTTATATATTAATCTAAAATGAGGCGCAGTTTTACAATTTTGGCGAAAGGAACACAAACATAAGTTTACGTGTGTTTTAGAATATCGTGTTCAGACATGCATATATAAACAAGAATATCGGTAGAGAGTGAATCTATTAAATTCGATTAAGAACTACAACTCTAGTGAAAAATTCATTGACAAATTTCGATTATTTAATCGGTTGCGTGATTAAGCTATCATTTAGACATGCATACGAATAGACAGACAGACCAAAAACGAATTTCATACGAAGAAAATTTAAAATTATGGTGTAAAAAAATGCATTTTAAATTTCATCTGCCAGTTACTTTGCATTTTTAAATTATAGTGTCCAAATATAACAGAATAATAATAAAAAACATAAATAGCTCCAAAAATGGATTTCAGATTCAGAGTGGACCAAAGTATGAAATTCTACTATTTAATGAAATTCTATCCACAACGAAATCACGAAATCATGAAATTCTAAAAATATCGACAATGAATAGTTAGACGATTACGATACCTCTTGTATATTTTGCAAACGAGAAACTAAATATTCTGTTGTTTTTAAGGCAGAAAATAATCGTAAGTTATAACAATTGTTATAAACTTTTTCTGGGAAACAAAGTAAATGGCTTTGTACAGGACACTCGGAGTACTATATGCTTACTTAAATCAGTTTAGTTAGATAAATGTCTCATTTTAAAGATACATGAGGGCTATTTTGGAACGGACATTTTAACTCCTTAATAGGCGCGTCTGCGCGTGATAAAGGAATTAAATTAGCGCATTTCAAGCTCATAAACTGAAATTAAATCATTCAACGGAGCTATAATTCATAACAATAATTAAACAGAATCCACAACGCATCTCAAATATTTTAAGGTTTCTAAAATGAATTAGTAAAATAGCAAATTTCCGAAATGGGAGGAATTCAACTAATAATAAAAGAGAATGTAAATCGTCTGAGCCATGTTCAAGAACGACCGTTTGGACTAGAGCTACCAATTTTGGAAACTAGGCGAGATTTTGGCGAATTTTTATTTTTTTCTGATAATTTTGTAAAAAAGTTTTTGTACAAAATTGGTTATTACAACGTTTTAAAGTTTTAAAAAATTATATTTTTAAGAATGTCAATTTATAATTACTGAAATAAAATCTTTAATATAGAATTTAACTTTTGAAGATATATCTAAGTATAATTTACAAAGGTATGATTGCTATAAAACGTAAGAAAGAGAACAAATAATATCACGAAATTTAAAATATAAACGAGCCAGAATGTTACGTCTTAAATAGTACTATATTGGTACGAATCTTGACTCTGTTAATAAATAGCATACACAGAGCACAAATCCCTCCGTGGAAGAAACCTTGAAAAGAGGATGAGATTGGATGGTGGTTGGATCTCGCCAGCCTGGAGGATACATAAATAGTTAGAGGTTTGACTCCTTCCATTGATGGCTGGACGTACTTCCTACGGGAAGGTTTGTAGCGTGGCTGGTGATGGCTCTAAAAACTCAACCACAGTCATTTAGTTTTATAGTTTATTCCGAGTGCCGTGACAAATGACATGAATCAATCATGTCATTTTTTAATATAATTTTTTTGACTAATATAAGCTATGTAGTAATTTGTGAGATGCAAAACTCATTTAAAATTCCGAATAGAGTGCATCGTTGTATCATGAAAAAAAAAAAAAAAATTCCGTGTTGGGGAAATAAATACTCGCTAAGAAAATCTTTTTAATATAATTTTTAATTATTTTAAAATTAAATTAAATAACATTTTTTCTAAATAATTCTGGAAAATATTTGACAATGATAAATAAAGAAGAAGAAAACAATAGCTATTCAGTGGTACCCATTTTATTTCCATGCAAATTTTTTTCTTTAATCACTTTTCTGTACAATGATTATGCAATATATTTTTATTATTAGTTATTCGGTAAAGAAATTTTCAATGATCTATTAAGATGTGGAATCGGTTTCTACTATTAATTACAAAAACAGGTAAATTTACATTTCAAAATTATTGCAGTCAAGACTTGATTACAAATTTCTTGACTGCAAAATCAATATTTATTGAAGTATTTCCCATTCCGAGTTATTTAGAGTTAATTGTTTCAATTTGTAAACAATTTTAAAGCTTCATAAAAATTGCCTTAAAAACACAAACGATAAAATATAGATTAAAAAGAAATCTGCTATGCATATCCTAATGTATCATCTCAGAACATCATTTCTTGAACGGCCAAGCACCACGTGCTCATACAAGGTAAATTATATATTTATTCATTTTAATGGTTTCATCAAATGAGTCACTTTAGTATCGAAAACGATCCAAAAAACTTTGCCTCGCATTGATTTTTTAAAAAAAATATCACATTTCCCATTTATTTCATTTCATATAATCATGTGCACAAAATGACATTTTTCTAGGCTTTATTAGCTGTAGTTATTAACTTATATTTTTTTAAATCAGAGCTTTTGTAAATCCAATGGCAACACGTTATTAACTCTTTGCACTCTTATGTCTCAGCGTATGCGACATCAAATCGTATGCGTCATATTAAATTCGAGTGCAAAAGGTTAAAAGCTGATTTTCATCTAAAATTCGGCAAATTCAAGTCTAAAGCCAAACAAATTCTGAATGTGTTCCACCATCATTCTTCATATTTTCTGCCTTGTTATAGTGAAACTTTACTCCTTTGTGGTACTGATAATAGATTTCACAAAGATTCCTTAAAAGCGGATAAATTTTGCTTCGTATGAAGAAGAATAAAATAATGATTTTAAGAACTTATTTATCAAAAATTTTAACACATACTAGCCGCCTTTGAGGCACAGTTGTTTTTTCCGGATTACTGGGTGCTAAAGATTCATTTTAAATATTTCCTGTTGCTTGATTTTATTGGCTCCTTCAATAAAATATCTTTAAACTTCAAATTTTGATAAACATATAACTTTCGATATATATAACTATTTTTGAATTATTACACCTTCATATTGATTATGCTATGCATTTCCGTTATTTTCTATCTATATCTTTACACAAAAAGAAATTAGAAAAAAAACACACTTTAGAAAATTAGAAAAACGTACACTTTAGAAAATTAGGAAAATGCACACTTTGGAAAATTAGGAAAAACACACACTTTAAAAAATTAGGAAAACTTAACTTTGGAAAATTAGGGAAACGTACACTTTAGAAAATTAGGGAAACGCACACTTTAGAAAATTAGGAAAACGCACACTTTAGAAAATTAGGAAAACGTACACTTTAGAAAATTA
>JAOUZG010013995.1:131064-147956 GCA_026289955.1 Argiope argentata | reverse complement strand
ACACACACTTTCGAAAATTAGGGAAACGCACCCTTTAGAAAATTAGGAAAACGTACACTTTAGAAAATTAGGAAAACGTACACTTTAGAAAATTAGGGAAACGCACATTTCAGAAAATTAGGAAAACACACATGCACAAACACATATCAAAGCCAACATATATAAACTTATCTTTATTATCAGTAGAGATATTTTTCGATGAAAATATATAGAATACAGAATTCGTTTTCACCGATGCTAGATATTATATAATTTTACAACTGAATCTTTTAAACCATAATAAAGAAGTTCCATTAGCGAACAAGATAATAAAGTAAAGCCATTATCTAAGGCGGAAAATACCAATAAACCAGTTTTTCTTCTTTTTTTTTTTCATTGGTGGATTGGAAGAAAAAAAATATTTTTAAAATGTTCGATTTTTATCCCTTTTTTTATCGGACGGAAAATGCGCGTAAATTTTACTATCAAGAGCCTCATGAAACTAATCCATTTATTTTCATCCACTTTTTCCGATCATATCGCAAACTCCGTTTCAATGTAATCGTTAATCATCAAAAAATAATGATAGCAGCTGATGAAAGTTCAATCAAAATCATCAAAAAAAATCTTTTTTTTGTGTGTGTGTGTGTTATTTTTTTTAATCGTGGCCAATAGGGAGGCGAGAATGCTCAGAACAAATTTTTAATTCTCAAATCCTCAGCTCATGATATTAAATTGTAGCCATCAGATTTTCCGATAAAAATAAAGGAAATACTTTTTATTTATACTTTTTATTAAAAAAAATAGATGCAAAATTTATCTCTCCGAAACTTTTTCGTATATTTCTCGTTAGAAGTGAATTCTCCTCTAACCCTCTGCATAAAAATCATCGCATTTTGAACTAAGCCATGAATGCCACGAGTGTTCAGATTTTTATTTTTAGAGCTAAGTATACTAGCATTTTGTAATTTCGTAGTAAGTAAAATTAAAGAAACCCAAATATACGCCAAATAATTGGCGCCAAACTTTGACACATAAGTACAATTTTAGAAACAAAACCCCATATCGAATTTCATTTATAAGGTAGGTGATTATATTAAATGTCGATTTTTTGCAAAAATATGAATCTTTTTATCTAATATTTTTAAAATGTGGGTAGTTTTCTATATAAAACCGCTCATTTCATTTAAAGTTCATTTTTTTCCGAAGGGGGATTGTAGTGATTTTTTAATGTTAGTATAAATATAAGTTTTAATGCTAGTTTATATTTTTAAAAGGTGTTTTCTCAAATTCAAATCTTTAGTAGAGTTTCCTCATTAAAAATCTCATTAATTAAAATCTTATGTACATATTTTTGTTTCAATTTGGTATATACTTATAACTTAATATGTTCTGTATTTCTTGAACTGCAGAGTAAATACTCTGTCCATTTAGAAATATTTTACAATTGCTTTAAAGCTCCATACATAGAGGGAAAAAAGCATAGAAATTTGTAAATTATATATCAATCAGCCCCCAATATTCAAAGAGTGGTAAAAATATAGCTTATTTGTAAGGGCAAGTAGAAAACATATTTCTTAAGCTATCTGCAAAATTTTAAGAAAATTATTTAATAAGTTTCTAAACTGAAAGATAATTGCTTATACCTCTTTTAAGTTGCCTCCCTCCTCCTAAAAAAGCACTTTTGTTTCCAATTTTAAAAAACCTTTTGCCAGTTAACTGCTATATTTTGATTTCATAGAAGCTTTTTCAATTCCTACTATAAATTCACACACTATCTATATATGTATATTGTTCAAATTTTGAATCGACAATAAAATAATTTTTATTCATCCAATCAAGTTCAAATACATTTTGTTAAACTTGCAGTAGATCACACTTGATGTTCATACAGTTTTTTTTTCAGATATTAATTCATTCATTAAATTAATTTTTAATACTTTATATAGAGTTTCAGCAATTTGTAATGAACATTGAAATCGAACAGGCAATAGCTCAATCGGTAGAATGCGAGGATTTGAATATTTTATTCGTGAAAGTGAAGAATGCGAGTTCAATTATTGCGGAAATCAATTATTTATATTTATTTAATAAAAAGTAAGTAAAATAAAAATTTTCTTTGTTAAGTAGGAATTGACCTTTTTATTGTATACATTTTTTGTGCAATCTTTTTTTATGCAGAAATGTCAGTATTTCAAAAAATTCATCCCGAACGTATCGCACCCCTTTTCGTTTTTCATTAATCGGGTTGTCTTGCATGAGGATGTACACACCGAAAGATGGTCAACCCATCGATGAATTGGCCTCAAAATTAGGTACAAATTAATATTTTAGATAAATTATCAGTAAACGAGAACTGCATTAATTCATCTATCTTTTCACATGCTATAGTCATCACATTGCTTTGCTTTCGATATATAGGCTAAATTCCTTCAAATACATATAGTTCAAAATTCTTTTTTAAAAATTTTCGTACAAAAACCACACACTATACTTCTTCCTCCAAGCTTAAAATAATGTTTGCATTTTCATCTTCACAGGTAGACAGATAGACATAATTCTAAAAACATTATTGCCTCTTTGGCAAATTTAATATTAATCAAAATCCTGTGATATAATTTTTTGGAGATGCATACTTTATATACATAATATAAAATAAAGTAAAAAATATGTATTATATTTTCAAAAAAGGTCAAACCTTTGAAAATTCGAAAAAATAGCAAATAATTATATTAAAGTTAATGAAAACTAAAAAAATAAAGCAAATAGCATTTGATTTTTGAGAGATTTTTAAGAATAAAACTGAGGCGAATATTAAAATATCTCGAAAATTTCCTATGCTTCAAAACGAAAGGATTTAGTATATATTTATAGCAGAAGTTCTATACAGCATTATCCAAATAAAGTAATTAATCGGAGTTTATCTCAGTAAGCATCATGCTTTTGGTTTATAATTATGATCTTTAATTTTTAGGATAAAACCAAGCCAGGCAATATTTAATTGCAATAAATTATACGTGAACGGCAACTGAGCCGTTTATTTATATCACGTAGTTACCTAATGGATTCTAATCAGGAATACATATTCGTTAAGAGAAAGAAAACAGCCCTCACCCCATCTTCCCAAGGCAGCGTTTGGAAAAAATAAGAAATTTACGTTGTTCAGGCTGGATTAGAAAATCAGCAAGGTAAGCAAGCGCTTAGAAGACCCTCAAGTTCAGATGGGAATCGAGATTTTCGTTTTCCATTATGTCCAAGCTAATCTGATTCTGCACTTTTACTTTACTTATGAGAACTATATTTTTAACCTTGAACTTATTGAAATTATAATTAACTTTCATTTAAATTTCAGAATATTATTTTTATTACTTTTGTCATGCTTCCACATAAATGCATTTACTTGTCCTCCCTGTTAATTGGCTGACTAAGAAATCAACAATTTTGAAGAATTCCGAAGGGGCCCCTACGTCAAACCCCCTACTACGTCAAACATTATAAAATGTGTAGATAATAATAAGAAAATTTTTACGATATTTTATCTTTTTTTAAAAGTTAACTGATAAATTTAAATTAATTTTTTTACACAACAGATACTAGAACCAATCAGCTCTCTTTAAGTTGGTAACAATTAAAAGTTTATTTTTATTTTTCAGTTATAATATTTGATAATTGAAAAACTTTTATTTACTTTTATCTTTTATAAAATTAATAAAAGAATCTGATTTTGAAAGTTGATTAAAGGGACCCTTTCAATAGCTGCCAACCCAAATAAGACTAAATCCTGTTTTGATATTCAAAGGTTTGTTTCGAATTTATAGTGTAAGGACCATTTAGTTGATTGCGATAAGCGAAATAAGATTGTGATAAGCAGTGAATTAACATTCGAAAAATGATTATTCATAAATTAAACCCATTTATTATGAAGAGGTAAAATTAAACAAGGAGTAAAAAAATTTTTTTTAAGCTTTATAATACAAAAATACTCATAATATGAAGATAATAAATTATAAATCGTCTTATTTACACTTTGAAATAAAAAACAACAAATGTATAATTAGAGTATTATAGTAATTGCAAAAAAAAATGTAATTAAGTGCTGCTTCTAAAAGAGGCTAAATAAATAAACTTTTATTTTTAAGAATAAATCCACATTTAGTTATTCTGGTTTTTTTAAAAAAATCTTTCCAAAGAATTTTTTAATTAATGCATATAGTAATTAATACGTAGTTACATACATCAATATTAAAAAAAATTCCGAATAGAAAAAGAATATTTCTTAATTTCTGTTCAATTACTAAACTCCAATTTCAATTAGAATTCTTTTTGTTTCTTACATTTTTTAAAAATATTTCTAGAGCTATTTTACTCATTAATTATTCTTGTAATTACTATACATCCAGCCTATTTCATATTATTTCGTAAATTATTTTTAAGCACCTTTAATGACAATTTTAAAAAGAGATTCGATCGAAACATCAGTTAAAGTAAACAATCCGATAAAGAAATAAATATTGAAAATGATCTTTAGTATTAATAACTACAAAGTTAATTTGTAAAAATAACATTCAGAATAAAGAATTTTTGTTAAAAAGTTAATAAAAGGGAAAGCATCGAATCCACGAATATATTTTAAATCTTTTAGTTTTTCACTTTTTTAAAATCGGCCATTCTATAAACTTTCGTATAAGAATTCGAAAAATATTTTCGATCAACAATAAAATAAGAAAACATTTTTAAAATAAAAAATATATACGTACAATAAAAATTAAAAGAATAAAATTAAATAAATTACAGAGGTACTGTATCATAGTAAATGTCCCGAATAGAACTATGCAAGATAAAACTTTCCAAAAAGACGTGATTTATTCTTTGTTTTTGTTTTGTTATCTTCACAACAAACTTCTGTCACGTGACATTCATCAACCATTGATTCAATGCCAAGGGAGTTAATTCACGAACACAGTTTCTTAAACAAATTAGAAGATTTACAAAAGAAATCCGACATGGTAACCCAAGATCAAAACGAATTATTAGAAAAGTAAACATTTTGAAGAGAACGATATAATCTTAAGGACATTTTAGTTTATCTGTTTAAATGGACACTGTCCAGGTGTATTTTTAAATAGTTATGATTTCGAAATAAAGAAAATTTAACATTACTTACGATTAATTAGATTGTCTAAGGCTTCATAACTTTCTTGGTACAAGAAAAGGTCGTCTTGACGAGCACTTGTAAACACAGATTTAAGTTTACGTCTGCATCACATTAACCACAATCCTACTGTCAATCACAGTTCTTTAGGCTTAACGAGACTTTTCCCTACGTATCATACATGTGCTGCCATCTAGTAGAACATATTCAAAAATAAATTTATAAAGTATTTTCCACAAATTGGCTTCAGTTGATGTGGATAGTGATGAAATTATATTTTATAGTTTCACCGATTCTATGATCGGCTTATTTTACTCATATAATTGTTATACTAATTTTTTTTGTTTTTTATTTAGATAAAAGAGTTTAAATTAAAATATTTTATATCTGAATTTAAGGGGAAAGAAAAACACTGAAATGCTTAAGCAAATAAAAAGTTTATCACCATTCATCAAACAGTAATATTTCTGGGTTATAATAAGGAAAATTTCTGATGATTTATTTATTTATTGTTTCCCCAGGAAGACAAAATTAAAAAGAAATAAAACTTCTCTCTTCCTTTCTTTCTTTCTTTTTTTCCCAATATACAATGAAAAGAAAAATGTATAAATCAGCTTATTGTTATTATTTTACTTCTCACTTAGTCAGATTTCCTTATAAAGAGAAAAAAAAGAAGGAAAAGTTCTTTTCATTGGAATTTATCTAAAAAATTTGTCATAATTTTTATTTTACAATTTGGTTTTACCGATAATAGTTTTAAAACATTTCGATTTACTCTATACAATTTTGGAAGCAAACGATATTCAGTCATACAAGATTATTAATAGCATTCTTTTTTTTGGGGATATTTTTTAGCTAAGGGATCATCTAAAAAAGGTTCTGTAAATAAAATATTTAGAAATTCCGTACAAATCCCATTTCCCATTTATTTCAGAATTGCTGGAAATTAGCTTAATTTTGCTTAAATATAAGGAGAAATTCCGCTCAGATATATAAATATTTGTAGAATAGTATCTATGCCGGTTTTGCCCTGTCTTTTTTTTTTTAAGGGTTGTGGGGATTAGAAAAAACAGCATTATATAGGATATTGACAGAAGTCGAACACTTTTATTTACTGAATTATTCGGTACTAAGAATTTTTCTCTAGATCTTACGGCTTCGTATAAAAAATACTAAAATATCGCATATAAGGTGAATTTATTCTATTTCATTCGAAATCGAGACTTAAATTAATAATTATTAAATTTTTTGGTAAGTTTTAATGATACATATTTTTATATCCTCAGTACTTAGCAATAAATGTATGCAATATCTGCCCATGCAGTTACGTTGTAAGAATTGAACAAAAACTAACTAAAAAAGGAATCCCTTTTTAAATTTCTTTTTGATTACTTTGAAATTTAATTTCGCAATTGATGTATGCAAGGTGTTTTATATTGTTTATTCGTCGCAATTACTTATTTATGAATATTATTTTTCTTAAAATATTAAATTATTTAATATAATAATTATTATTAGCTGAATTTACTTTTCATTCATTGATTTATTTAGAATTACAGGAGAAAATTGCCTTAGATAATAAAAGTAAATCGTCATTCCAAATTCCACTAAAAAATTTGAAGTTAAATTTTGTTATCGCGCTTTTTACACGTCCATTTTTTATTTCCATTGTTCCCTAAGTGTGTTTGTGGTTCCATTAACTTCAGTACAGCTAAGTTTTAAGCCTTTTTAAAAAAATCAATAATAGCATAAAAGGAGTGAAACAAAAAAGGCGCCTATAACCTAGCACACTTAATTTTCATCAGCCCAACTTTTTTTATTATTATTTTATTTATTTATTTATGAAAACGTTATTCTAAAATTCTGGATTCAGATCAAATTCTCTCACCCTCTCTCCTTTCATATAATTTTAATTTGCTTTTTGCACTTTCCTCAACTTTTTTCTTTTTTTCGATATTTGACCAGTTTCTGTCTTCCTTATCTTCTATTAATATTGGATTGATTTTTGGTGACCTCACTTTGAAACTTTGAACCTTTTCATTTTACTCAAATAAAATTGAAACCTTTGATTAGGTTACAAAAACAATGGAAGTACAGGAACTTTTACAAATGTTTGTTAAACACAAGTTAAAATATCAGGTTAGTTTAGTTATGTTAATATCCCATCTTAAAGGAACATTAACACTCTATTGAAACGGACCTTGCCCTCTTAAACCGCTGTCAGAAGACGAGTATGATATCTGAGTTTGCATTCCCTTCTCCACACCAGCAAGTGGAAGTTTGGCCCTGATATATATAACGTGCAACAGTCCTCCTTACGCGGGGGTTCTTCGGTTGAATCGGGACTCTAACCTGAAGCCTCGAAACCTTACCACCAAGTCGCCGCGGCCACTTGTATGAGGATTTGATCCGCAAGGAAATATTTAATTGGTGGAGTGTCAATGCATACGTAAACAAACACATTATTTAATTGAATACATAATACAGTAGATGCCATTTGCAGTGGTTTGAACACAAAAGGATCAAAACATCCAAATAATCAGTACTACCAAAATCCCTTAAAAATTACTTCAAATTAGTGATTATTTTGTTTATTATTACTGATTTTCATTCCTCGAAATTTTTAAGCTTTTTTATTTTAGTCAAATGTTATTGAAGTCTAAGCCGAGGTTAAAGAATCAATAAAAGCTCAGAAACTTTTACACACATTTGCTAAATACTGACCAATATATCAGGGTTTGTTCCGGAAGAAAACATTCAATTAATTCTTAACGGAGTGCTAACATATAAGTAAGCAAATTCATTGTTCATTATTATACATAATATAACAGACTCCACTTGCAGTGGCTTGAATACAAAGTAATTACATTATTCAATTAAGTAGTACAACTGAAATGCTTTAAAAATTACTTTAATTTTGTAGGAATGCAAAGAAGTCAGAAAAAATAGGTTATGCAGCATTTGTTTTATTCATTTATTTTAATTAAAAAATATTTATAATTCATAGAATTGAAAATAATTCATGCATATTTAATCTTTTTAAAAAATTTCTTAAGAAAGCTATCGAAATTAACTTTTTTTGAGTTATCTAGCCTTCATTGGATAAACCTTTCATAAAAAAAGGTTCATGGAAAGATTCAGCATAGCATTAGAGTGATCTTAAAGCCTTCGGGTCCTCTGACGAAAGAATGTCCCATTTATACATTAGTCGTTTTCTGTCACCTTGTTAAATTTCACCTTTAACGCATATTCCATATTTCCAATCTATAGAAATCTATATATGGGAAATGGGGAATAAGGTACCTATAGAAAGGTCTTAAAGGCATCGGGAATCAGATACCTGGTACGTTTTGGAAGGTAGGGTTTTTTAAAATTAATATTTAAGAGTATTTTAAATTGATTTTTACAACAATGTGCTTTATAAAGAAACTTAAATTTTTCTTTGTTGTTCCAACAAATATTTAATTCTGGATTTTGTTTTCATTGATGATGATAAAAATGTGAAATTATGATTTATTTTTATGTAGTGTATAGAATTCTGTTCAAAGTGTGCTTTTGATAAACGTCTTCAAATTTGGTGTCTAAAAATACTTTGTTCAAAAATATATATCTTACAATACAGATTTAACTTCACAAGTAAGAATTGATAAAACAAAACAAAAAAAATTAATGTGTCCATTTTTAAATAATCTCAGCAGAAAAATCTTTATATTAGTTGAGCTTCAATTACTTCATTCTCAAATCAAAGTTCAAATTTTAGATAAGATTTTAGAAAATTGGTATTGTCCAATGAAAGCAATAAAAAATAGAAATACTTGTTACATGTTTATCAAAACTTGAAGTTTAAAGATATTTTAATGAAGGAGCTGTTAAATAACTACATAGAATACTTAAACGATAAATTTAGCACCCATCAAACCTGGCTGGTCGCCAAGGGTGGCTATTTTTTAATGAAAATGGAAATTCTAGTTGTAACAGACTACTTCTTAAATCTATTAGCATTAAAACGGATTGCAAATTGCATCTAAATAGAGAAGATTGCACCTCGAGGAGATAAAAGAAATATTACCTAATAAATGAATTTATACAATAATCGATTAAATAAAATAAAAACAGAAACAAACACAAAACTTAATTGTTTTTAAATTTAAGAGTTATGGCCAATAATGCAAACAAATTAAAATAGTTTTGGTGAAGTAAAATACGCGATTTAAAACAGTCAAGTTAAAGAAAAGTACATGATGGTTGTTTTTCACTCATTGGTACATGACTTTTCTTTCGTTCATATAGAACACGAAGTAAATGAAAAATTAACCTATAACCCAGTGTGGATATTTTACCTTCGATTTCATCGAATCCAAGATATAGCACATTTAACCCTTAGTTCCGTAGTAAAATTAGGTCAGAGAATATAGAGTATGAATTTTTGACAGCATTGAAAGCCATCAAGCTTTCAGGGTTTAAAGATTGCAATAATTTGGAAAGTCTTATTTCAATTATCTATTTCAACTATATTGATTCGTTTTTGAATTACAGTGCTTATATTGTTACAAACCTGTAATTTTGCTTCCCAGCATATTTAGTGTCATCATAAGAAAATTCGTTTTACGATCAGCCCTGTGAGTGATGCCGTGTCAATATTCTCAGAGCTTGGCGGCAAACTTGCCATGATGCCGTGTCAATATGTGTCTTGTCAATATTCTCAGAGGACACATTTGGCAACTTGTCACCGAATTTGTCAACTTTGGCAACAAAACAGACGTTACTAAAAACTTCGAGAATTTGAATGATTCAGCCAATTGAAACTGCTATACGCCAAAACCTTCTCGTCTGCTCTTCTCCAAAATATTCTCCGATATTCGCCTCTCGGGAAATATAAAAAGCCGGCAATCTCAAGCTGCTATGAATTCAAACGGAAGCGAAGTTGGAGTCGAAGACAAGCAACGAGTCGTCGAGACAATAACGAAGCAACGGTGGAATAGTCCAGCGCCGTGTGGAGCCCGTTATTACTGAACTGAGCTGTGTGACGAATCCTGTTGTTTATTGTGGAAGCAGCGTCGTGCTGTGGGTGGAGTAGCCAGTCATGTAGTAGTGAATCGGCAATTGAATACAGCTAAAGCGAGGAGACAGTGGAGATTTACAGCCGTTTGGAGATACTGTTGAGCGAAACTATGAAGATTTCCTCTGCTGTTGAACTCTGTTTGGCCACTTTGTATGCCGTGGTCGATTACTACTTGTGGACTACTGTCTGTTTGCTGTAGTGTGCTTGTCTCGATTGTACACTACAGCAAACAGACAGTATCTTTGTTGTCCGTGTATCCATCTCTTCGTATGTAATAAAAGTCTTAGTCTTTTTTACTAAAAGACTGTTTATTTCTGCTTTGATCATCAAATCTTAAAAGAACCCCAACGGCAGTAGTAAAACCTGTAACAGTATGTTATTACCGAAGAAATGACTCAACGGTGAAAGACCAAAATATTGTATAATGGAAGGTGATGAAGAAGATCAACAAGGCAGGAAAGCTGTATTATAAAATTGCAGCAATAAAAAAAGAATAGCCAACGAGAATTAACTCCCAAAAGCTTTCTTGCACATCTTCTAATACAGATGAATTTGTGTTTTAGACGAGTTTCTTCCCCAACAGATTGGAATTAAAATTTGACACATAATTGCTATCACAAAATCACATATCAAATTTGATATATTTAAGCCGCTGAAATTTACATTTATCGCGTTTACATTGCTTTTAAAAGTATAAACCCACAACGGTCGATTGACCGAAAAACAGTTTCAATTGTGCAACAATAAACTATAATTGAATATTAAAGAGAAAAAAAATGTGAAATTTTTTTCATATTTCTTGGAATTACTGCAAATAACTAAACTGATATCATTAAAGTGAAAATTTTAGGAATGATATAAAGGGCAATTTTATACAATAATAATTTAGGGAGTTATTGCTGAAAGATCAGTAAATGACGTCTAATTTTTATTTAATAAAAATTTCAAAAAAAAAAACATTCGAGCTGAACATTAATTACACCGTCCAAAATATAGATTATTCTATTTAGTGTATCTATAGTAAATTGTCTGTCTTGCAGAATACCAACACACAACTATAAATATATATATCTAATCGCTTCTATTTTTAGTAAGTATTTTTGTTCAATAGTATTTGATAGAATAATTATATCTTCTTTACATATTGAGAAGTCTATTTATAGTTACATTTCAACGTAATTAAATATAATTCTTTTTTTTTCTTTCCAAGAAGTAAACAATACTGCTTTGTAAGAAGGTTCAACTGGTATATATAACTATTAAAAAGATTTTGAAAATCAAAGGGCTATCATTCTTATCATATAAGAACATGATGTTATTTTGGTTAGGAGGTCTCGATGTCTCCGAAATTTACGTGCAAAAAAAATTTTTTTTACCTGCTTTTACCAGTATTGCATTATTATTACGTATGCTTCTTTGGCAGCAGATGCGTTTGTAAAAGGTTGACGAAGAATTATGATATCATAGCTGTTATTTCATCTCAAAATCGGTCGAGCTCCAAAACTTTGTTTGCCAGCTAGAAAAACTGAAAATTAAATACTAAAAAAAATGCTGTGTGTGTGTGTGTGTGTGTGTGTGTGTGTGTGTGTGTGTGTGTGTGTGTGTGTGTGTGTGTGTGCGTGTGCGTGTGTGTGTGTGTTTAAACTCTTAATTTAAATCCAAATTAATTTCCTAATTTTCAATTTAATTTAGCTAATCGTAACTTTATTCTAAAAATATTCTCCTACTTCCCGATCCATTTCACTTGTTTTAGTAAATTATTTCAACAGAAGCTTTGTAAAATTGCTGTCTCTGCTAAAAGTCCACAGATTCTCCCGCTCCATGAAAATTGTCCAGCCAAGCACATTCCTTTAAAAAGATCCCTGCGTTTCCCTTGCCTGTTAGACGCATGTTGTGGAATCGAATCTCATTGCATAAGAACTAGGAAAAAAAATATTTTCCCTGTCAAAATCTTACGGCATTTAAGAGTAGGGATAATGATTTCTCGACCCTTTTTACTAGCTTTTCGTCATTCCGTGTTGTGTTGTTCTGTGTTGTGTCCGTCGCTTTTTCTTTTGCATAAATCCTGCTTCTTGTGGTGGAATAAAATAAACTGGAAAATTCAACTGTCTTCTCCATGATTTCGGCCACGACTCCTGCTATCTGCTTTCAACAGATAATAAGAATACATTACATATGTACCTACATATATATATTATAGACGGATAGAAACCTATAGGAAAGTCTCGTGATTGTTTCGAACCGGTTTAAACTGGTCAATGACTTAAATTAGTTAAGACAAATAATGACTTTAAAAAATTAATGTTCTCACGTGATAACTTGAAATTTGCAATCGACGTGTTTTTTTTTTTTTTTAATCATGTCAGAACATGATGTTTTCTTTAGGATGAAGCTTTTGTCCTCAACAAGAATCAGTAGGCGAAAAATAAAACAAAAATGAGTAAGCGAAAAATAAAAATCTTATTATCTGGACGAGCATCTCTAAAAAATCAGCTTTTAATAACGTTTTGCCATTACATTTTTACAAGAGCTCTAATTTTTTTTAAAAGAAGTTAATGACTACAGAAAATAAAACCTAGAAAAATGTCAATTTGAGCGCTTGATTATATGAAAGGAATTAAATAGGAAATATATTTTTTTAAACAATCAATCCAAGACAAAAAAATTTATCATTTGCTAAAGTGACTCATTCAATGAAACAATGAAAATGAATAAAAATATAATTTAACTCGCGCGAGCGCGTAATGCTTGGCCGTTCAAGAAATGATGTTATGACATGATACATTGAAATATGCATAGCAGAATACATTTTAATCTCTTTATTTATTTGCTTATTTACTTTTATTTATTTTTTTATCTGTTTCCCAGATAATGCTAGAAATTGAGGAGTAAATTTAACTTTTTTTGCTATTTTACTTTATTTTAATCTTTTAATAAGTATTTTTTTTAAAAAAATTCCAAATAAATTTTTGCTGATTATTCTATAATTAAAAAAATTAAAATGAATAAATGATTAGTAAAAAATTCTTCCTCGATTTTATTTCATTTCTCAGTTTTCTTACTTGTGTTTGCAACATAATTTTAAAGTAATTTTATGAAAACTCCGGTTTAAGTTAAATTGAGCACTAACACTTAAAAGATAAATGATAAAGGGGAAAATATTTTCTGAATTTTGTTTCATTTGTTTCTAATTTTCATACATTTCAATCACTTTTTATTTTTATTAAATCCGATATAGTTTTATCAACAAACATCAATCAAAAAATAGAATTAAAGAATAAATTAGGACATTGAAAACCATACATTTTGCTTCCTTAATTGGCGATTAAAATCACTTATTTGAAAATTTTTCTCTTAAATATTGTAAAAACTTATGTATAAAGAATACTTAATTTCATAAATTTAGTCGTTATACTGCCTTTTAAAATGTCTCCATTTATTAATAAACTATTTATTTTAATGTAATAATAGAGATGGCAGCACATGCTTATATTCTAAGTTTAAGAAAGTTTGTTTCCTCTTTAGATATAAAAATAAGAAATAAGGAAAGTTATGTTGATGGATTTTTAATTAAATCCACCCAAACAATAAAAAATGCTTCAAAAATAATTTAGAGTAATAATTTAATTGCACAATTTTTGAAATAAATAATTTATTGGAATTAATAACACATCAGTTAAAATAATTTTTACCAAATTAAAACTTTTGTGATGAATATTTTTAAATTGTAGAATTATAAGCTGCGATTCAAGACTGAAAATTAATCTTCTTTTTGAAAAAGCTCTTTCAACTGCATTATTGATGAAGTTTTTTACTTCATGTTAAAGTAGTGCACTTTATTTCTTGTTCCCCTAGATGGCACTGTAATCAGCTTATATTCCTATACATGTGAGAATTCTTGAATTGAAATGAAAAAAATTCATTAAATTAGTGCATCAAAAAGCTAGAAATTAATTAAATATAATAAATGTAAACACTTTTCTTCTAGTTTTAGTGGAATATATTAATTAATATATATTGATAAAAAGGCAAATTATCCTGTAGACTTCATTCCTATACCTCTATTTTAGAAGTCTGTTTTAAATTGGTAAAGAAGTAAACTCAAATATTTATCAGGACGAATTGTATCACAATAAATGCTTTAGAACTGATTCCTTTGTGTTCAATTCTTTTTTTCTTTTTTTATTATTAACCACAGCAAAAAAATGTGTTTACCCTGAAAAAAAAATGCATTTAATTTAATCGCAATTTCGCAACAAGCAAGAATTAGCATAAAATATATTAAAGATCTACAGGGATAAAAAAAAAATAAGCGGGGTAGAAATTGGTATCCCTAAAAAGCCACTTTTAAAATTTTATTTATTTATTTCATTTTAAAATAGTATAAAAATGGCTTTTATTTTAAACTATGCTAAAACTTTGTCGAGAAAAAGATACATATTTGCATTTAATTTGATACGAAAATCCTTTCTTAGAGAGCATCTATTACACAAGAAATAATTACGTACAACATTTGACGTAATTGTTTCCAGAATTTTACTTAAAAAAAAATATCTGGATTGAATTTTTGAATCTATAACGGTCAGTTTTTCAGTAAATTGAAGAAAAAAAAATAGTAAACATGTTCTAAGAATAGAATCAATAATTTTTCATGAATAATTCGAAAAATCTACATGTTTTATACCATCCCTCCCTCCCTCCCCTTCCACCTCCTCCAATACAAGATCAATCGCTTTCAACTACTTTATACATGATCAAGAAGATTTTAACTATGATGCAGGATCTTATCCATTGAATAATTGCAAAGAGGGAAAATATTACCATTTTAATGTGAACCTAAAAAGAAAAGATCGACGCTTTGGAAAATCATATAGTTGATGTCGATACTATTCTTAAATTATAGGTGTATAAATGACTAAATCCTTTTCAAGTTCGAAAAAATTCAAAACAATTCAAAAAACGATTTATTCAAAACTTTTTTTTTCAGAAATCAGAAAATTGGACCATAATTTTAGCAACAATGCAAGTATCATTCTAATGAAAACCAATATCGTAGCATCATAAGGCTATTAAACATTAAAATTTTCCTATTAGTTTTACTTTTGCTCTACTGTTATTTCACATTTTTATTTGCGCATAACATTTTAATTCGTATTTGTTTTACAAACTACTTTCTATGTAAGCGGCAAAAGTTTTGAACATAGTTTTTAGCTGTAGAAGAACATGTATTTAAAATTATTTCATTAAACAGGCAACTTTTTTAAATTTTTAAAAGAAAATTGAAAAATTTAAAAAAATATTTTCCTCTGCAATATTTTTATAATCTACTGTTGTAAAATGCTAAATTTTTTTTAAATTTTTAACTAAGGAAAATTACAGCTTCAAAAAAACTTCTTTATGAAATGCACATCCCCACTTCCCGAAGTTTATATGGCCTGTTGGTAAGGTCTTGAATCATAAGGGGTTAGGCTCGACACCCGATTTCACCTAAGGACCGTCCTGTAATGGGTCTGTTGTACGCTAAACCGGTCTGAACCAAATGTCCTCCCACTGGTGTGGTGTGGAGAGGGGAGAGCCAATTCATATGTCGTCCTCGTCATCTGACCACGGTTCAAAATTAAGAGGAAATTCCCTAAATAGTCCTAGTGTTGCTTTACAACGGTATGCTAATATAACTGAACTAACTAATGGACCAAATTTGATATCTGTGAGTTTAACAGTGATCGATTGAATTCCAATTCACACACACGTTCATCCTTATTATTAATAGAGACAGAAATTAAGACTCTATTCTTCCTGACATCTATACTAGTACACAATATAATAGAAGTATATATTCGTATTTATAAATAATTTAACAGTTAAATGAAAGTGAGGACATATATATAAAAATCGGACCAATTATATATGATAAATTGTTAAAATTATTCTAAT
Organism: Argiope argentata; assembly: GCA_026289955.1. Lineage (NCBI taxonomy): Eukaryota > Metazoa > Arthropoda > Arachnida > Araneae > Araneidae > Argiope > Argiope argentata. The sequence continues at coordinate 131,829 of JAOUZG010013995.1, read as the reverse complement.
ATTTTATTTTATAATTTTTAGAATTCGCATTTTTTCTGAACTTACTTATTTGGTAAGTAGAAAAATAAATATTCTTAATAGGCCTTCTTGTTGTCCAGTACAATAGGTAAGAACAGAGCATGCAAAAATTCGTTCAACCAATATTTTTAATTATTAGTTGAACAAAATAGTAATAATAATAATAAATTTTAGCAATTTTTGAGTGGTAAAATGCATAATACTAATTTTTTTATAATCAAAGAAAGTAGCGTTGTTAGAGAGTAGGCAAAATTTTCAAAAAAATCAAAAAGAGTTTATTTTTCCATAAAACATCTCATACATAATTTTATCTAAGATATTTCTATGAAGTAGATTCGTCCGTATACAATTCTAATTATGGAAATGCAGAAACATAAACATTTTTTTAGTATTAATCAACGATTTCTGGAATTTTGCCCAAGCTATCAAAACTTCATAGATGGCTTTTTCAGAAACGTTAACGGATTTTTTTTCCTCCAGGACAAGAAGGCAGCAATAACTTTCCACATTCCCTTTTCACAATATTCCTCTAACAGCTCGTGGCATATTTCCAAAATATCTTTTTTTACAGCATTCCAATTTTATGAAACATTTTCTGACCCAAATCTTTTCTCAGAAATAATAATAATAATAAATCTTGGGCCAGTTTTTGTTTGGATATGAAGAAAACTATAATAAAAGAAGGCAATTGTAGTCTTTTCACACACACACACACACACACACACACACACACACACACACACACAC
>JAOUZG010013995.1:97603-131054 GCA_026289955.1 Argiope argentata | reverse complement strand
ACACACACACACACACACACACACACACACACACACACACACACACAAACAAACAAACAAACAAACAAACAAACAAAATAAAAAATTAAGATCTAATTCAGTCTGTTAATTGCTACTTCAATGTTCATATTATATTTATGAAAAATGTTGGAAATATTCAAATTTGCCCTCGTTATTTTGGTTCCTTTTTGACTAAAAGAAATATATCCGAGATTCATTCAGTATTACAAAATAGCCAAAAGAGCTCCATACAGTCTGTTGAAGTAACATTTCTTGACCCAGAGGGAACAGTTTGTGCATCTATATTGCAGAAAATGAATTGTTTATAAATCTTTACTTAAAGTTTTATATAATCTATCATCTGAGTGCCTTTTGTCTTAAGAAATTCACGTAATTCCAATCTTCTGATATTAAGCTTAAGCTATTAATGAATTTTCATTATTCTCTTCAGTAATAATTTCAATATCACATGCATAGATAGCGTCACGTGTACCGTTAAATGTCACAAGTTCTGATATAGGGCCAGTAAAAAAGTTAACAAATCTTTTATAAATTATTTATTCAATAGCGGAAAATCCCATCAATGTTTATCCAGCTTAGCTTTATTATCGTGTGAAAACATGATGCCGTTTTGGTTTGAGGTTTTTGAAGCTTCAAAATGCCTAGGCAACAAATTACCGATTTATCGCTTTCGAGGCATCCATTTTCTGCTTTTATGGTTATTACAAAATAATGCAGAAAGTTTTCACATCTGGGGATTTAACGCTAAAAATCATTTAAAAATAGAAATTTAATTTGTAATTCAAAAGTTTAAGTTAATGGTATCGTAGTTTTTTGTTAAAATGTTTTTATCATGTGAGAACGTGTTGTTGTATTGGTTTAAGGTTTTTGATGCCACAAAATAAAGGAACGGAAAATTGGCTACTTATCGCTTTTGCGGCATCTATTTTCCGCTTTTAGAGTTATTAGAATACGGTAAAGGTGATTGCCACATTTGCCGACTTATCACTAACAAAATATTTACAGCTTGGAACGAATGTCCGCCATGTACCCAATTCTCGATATATTGGCGCATGCATATTAATGCATAAGTCATTAACCTGTATATATTGGTTAATGACTTGAATTAATTAAGACAAACAATGATTTAAATGTTCTCACATGATAACTTGAAATTTGAGATAACAGATTTCAATTCCTTTTATTTTAATTTCAAAAAAATTATTTCCGTGGCAGAATAATACGTCGGGTAATATCAGTCTATATTTGTCATTAGCTAATTCCATAAATTTTAAAGCATATTCTGTAGTGAAGGCATTATTCTCTTCCTTCCCCCTGAATAGGCAAGACTGTGAAAGCCAAAAGTACTCAGTTCATTTTTTTTTTTCATAGTTATGCGTACTAGAGTCTTATGTTTCGTAGTATAGTAAAGAAAACAGACCTGTGCTTTTTTATGCCTTTTTCAATTCCTACTATTAGTTCACACTCTATCTATATGAATACATCTTATTCAAATTTTCAATCGTTATTAAAATACATTCTATTCATCAAATTAAGTTTAAGGACATTTTTTTAACTTGTAGTGGATGACACTCAAGGTTGATATAGTTTTTTCAAATACTAATTCTGTGATTAAGTTTTACTAATTTTTAATACTTTAAATAGAATTTTAGCAGTTTGTAATTAAAGTTGAAATCAACTGATAGTAGCTCAATCGGTGAAATGCGAGGATTTCACTATTTTTCTCGTGAAAGTGAAGAATGCGAGTAACATTCTTGCGAAAAACGATAATTTTTTTGATAAATTAATCATATTATTTATAATAGTTTAATAAAAAGTAACTAAAATAAGTTTTTTCTTTGTTGATCTAAGCAGGAATCGACTAATTTTTTTAATTTCTGGTTTTTCGTCTATAGGCAACTCAAATTGCTTTCCAAAATTAATTTAACTAAATTATTGTGTTAAGGTGTATCTTTTATACAAAATTCAAATAAAAAATACCTATCAATTGACAACCAAACGCTGAATGTTATAAAAATTCTATATTAATCACTACTTTAAATTCTAAATCTGTGTATTAGATTTTATTCATCAATTTCTTAACGTTTTGTAGTTATTGCGTTTATTTGCATTCGCCCATAACAAATAAAAATAAACAAATTTTCTGTCAAAGGATTTTCTTAAAAATCTCACAGAAATCTATAAATTTAGTGCAAAGATCAAATATTAAATTGCATTTATTTCGTTCAAAACGTTTCTGTTCACAGGCAAACCAACAATCACGGTTATGAAAAGTGTTTTACGAACTCAAAAGAAATATGAAACGTGGAGATTTGTCTTACTTTGACGTCTGAATATTTTGTCAATATAAAAATAATCTTGACTAGGCACTTGAAGTGCATATCTTACATTTAGCACAGATTTTCGAACATCTATATGAATTTACTATTCATAATTAAGACAGCTTCCATTTAATTTGCAAGAGATTATTTATAAGACGCATATTTAATTTTCAAAAAAAGCAGCATTAGGATTTGATTGTAATATTTCAGAACAATTATTGTAGTTTAATTTGAAGTATATCTTTTGAAGTACATTTATGTTGTCCAATAGAAAGAATTTATTAAGGAGAATTGTGATACGTACTTAATTACAAATTTCTTTATTAGAATATTTTAAATTATTTTGATGAAGAACTACTTTATCATTACAAGTGTTCAAAAGTCTTTAATTTTTTTTAAAAAAAGCTATGACAAATCGGAGCACAATAATAAACTGTTTTCCTGGTTGTCCAGAGTTACTTTATTTTCTTAAAAGTTTTCACCATTTTAGTTTTTTTTAATTAATTAAAAACTCACATTGTTCGAAATTCAGTTCAGAAACCGCATTCTTTTGAAAAATATATTACTTAATGATTTGTTTTAATGTGACCTAAAATTTGTCAAACAATAGAAAATAAAACAAAATTAGCAACTAGAAATATGTAGGTTCTAAGTTTCCTTAAAACAAGATTTTGGACAATTATTTGGTTACCTTTAGAAAATTAAATACAACTTTTATTTCTTACAAAAAGGGTTAGGAAATAAGAAAACCTTTCAACAGACAGTCGTCGCTGTTTAATGTGTTTGTCTGGAACTAATTAGGTTAGTTCTCCAATGCAATGTAAATATAATTGAAGAAAAATAAATTTGAGACAACCGATTAAAAAAAAACCAAAACATTTCTTAGCATTCACAATCTATAAAGTTAAAATTAATAAGTTATTCGGTTTAGATTCCATGAATTGTTTATACGTTGTTCCGTCTCTAATCATTATTTAGTTATTTTCGAACTCATTGTTAATAATTAATATTTATTAAACAGCTACTTACTATTAGTGTATAGTTTTTCATATGTTCATGAGTACTAGCAAAATACTGAAATTTATACACAGTTAGAACTTAAAATTTATGCTCAGTTTGGATGCTTGATATACTGTTGGAAAAACAAGAATGCCAAAAAACATTTAACTGACAATTTTAAAGCAGACGATTGATGTTTTACATCAGGAACAAATATTTTTTTTTTGTTTAATTTCATATTTTTATTATTAATAAAAAAGTTAATTATTTATTCAATTATTGCAAAACGTTCATTAAACCCTTTCTTAAATTCTTTCCATTTTTTTAAATTCAATATTTATGAAAATAATTTAAAATATTTATATTACAACCATTAATAATTAATGGAGCAAATCAGCTGCATTTTAGTCAGCTCCAAAATTTCATAATACACAAAATTATTTTATCGTTTGGCTCATTTTTTAATTAAAATTGGGATATTTCAGATTCGCAAACGTTTTTCAAAAATCGTTTGCTTCAGTTTGGAAATCTGAAATATTCCAATTTTAATTAAAAAAAGGAACCAAACGATAAAGTAATTTTGTGTATTATGATATTTTATGCAAAAGTAGCTTCTACAATAAAATAATAAATATGAAAGTATTTAAATCCTTCGTTTACGCTAAGTTTATTAGCTTGTTTTCGAAATTAAATATGGAAAAACAACTTTAACCTTCCATCTTTTCAAAATTAGATTTCACAATTCAAAGGATTAAATAAACAACGACCTAAAGTCCCAAATACACGAAACAACACCTCTGTTGGTACAATAACCAAGTAAATTTGAAGGTCAGAGTTTTAAGAATCCTACAAGTTCGGCGAAAAGGAAATCACAAAGCCAGCGTGTGAACCAGGAACCGCTTCGAAAGAACAGCACAGCTGGCGAGCGGGTTTCAATACATTCATTATCTAGCGTAACAAGTAAAATTGAGACAATCATCGACCGAGTAAAGCTGTTGGCTACATCAGGAAGAAAAATATCTGTTATGTTGATAATGACTTTATTAGATGTTATATCGTTTTATTTTTCCTTATCGTAATCTTCGTTTTCCTTATTTCTTTCCACGTTTCATGATTTTACTTAGTTATATCCCCAATGTTGCTTGAAATTGAAATTTATCCATGCAAAATATGTTTAATATAAAAACTAATTTCGTATGAATTCATATATTTTATAAATTTAATCTAGTAATTCTTGAAGGTATATAAAATTATCTATTTCATCTGTCTTTACGGCTTTAATTATTTGGATGAAATTTTATAATTAGATAAGGTTTTGATTTTGATTTTTAATTTTATTTATGGTGGAGTCTTTTCTGAAGAAATGCGATTTTACACACACAAGAAAAAAAATACATTTTTATATAACTAACTATTACAGCTTTTTTCCGTCTGCTCTCATACTGTCAAAGTCATATAGCGCCATTATATGTCACATAATACCTGCTCAGTTGTTGTCCTGGAGATCTGACAGCGGTTCAAAATGACAAGTCCGTCCCAAAATATTTGTAATGTTGCTTTACAACTGGATGTTAGTATAACTAAACTAACTCTAGTAGAAATTCAAGATACAGAATAAATAAACAAGTATTAATTATAAAAAAACTGGTGTTGTTTTAATAAATTTATGAATAATATCAACTGAGGCAAGGGAGCATTCTAAAAATCACACAAAGATAAAAATGTTTCTATTTGAAACAAAGACTTGTTTTAATATCATTTACCTGAAATTATGTTTTTCTAAACCTGACACTCTGACAAAGGTTTAAATATAAAAGGTTGCTTTTCATAGAATATTAAATTTTCCTTAAATATGACTAAAAAAATCTTTAAGTCTTTTACTACTTTTTAAGATCCTAAATAACTCTTTAAAAGACATACTAACCAGTTCATCTGAAAAGGTTGGCATCATTAATGAAACGAAATTTCTAAAATAGAGAGGAGAGTCCCGTTTTATTTGAACTCGAGTTACAAATAACTTTTAGAATAAATCTTTTTAGAACGAAGCTACATGCAAAATTAAAAACAGACACGGCCTTAATTGCTGTTCTGGTTTGGAAATAATGACATTAACAAATGAAGAACCATCTTCATTTTATATATAAATATATTCTCTTGGATTAAAAAAGGTTAAAGGAAACAAAATGCTAACTAGTATAAATACATGTGGAACGAAGTCGAAAACTAAGAAAAACAGTCAAGAAGTAAAAATACAAAAAAATAATATAAAAAACTATTTTTAAGTCAAATCTTAGTTAGGTCAACAAAGAGAATTGTTATTTTAGTTAGGTTTGATTAAATAACTAGCTTTTAACCTCGACTTCGTAACAGAATCGTCTGAAATAATTGGTCGAATATATGTTAAGCCTAATCTCATTCGAGTGCGGAATAAAAAACGAAGTTTTCTCATTTGGCGGTGGCGAAACGAAAATTTTTGGCGAGAAAGTTAGTTTTTAATTAATAAAAAATTAACCACTTAAATAATTGGAATAAATAGTAGCCTATGTTCTTCTGTAGACTGTAATCTATATCTGTGCTACATATCATCTAATTTCATTCAGTCGTACTAGCGTGATTGACTAACATCATCCATCCATCCAAACTTTCACATTTATAATAGTCGTATAACTAGGGAGAATGGGAACTTATAGTAGGCATCCAATGAAGAAACAGTATAGCGAAAGATAGAGAATGAATGAACCACATTACATTTTTAACAGCGTTATGGGATTTAATTTCTGTAGGAAGATTCAGACCACTTTTACAATAAAACACACATTTATAAAGTATATTTTATTTATTTTCACATTTATAATAGTAGTATAGATTGCAATTAATATAAATAATTTGTCAAAAACTGATTGATTTTCGCAAGAATTGAACTCACATTCTTCACCTTCACGTGAAAAGTGCGGAAATCTTCACATTTTACCGATTGACCTATTGCCTGTTGATTTCAATTTTCATTACAAACTGCTAAAACTCTTTTTGAAGTATTAGAAATGAATTTAATTTAATTAAGGAATTGATATTTGAAAGAAAAAAAAAACTGTGTTAGCATCGAGTGTCACTCAAATACTAAAATCGAAATCATCCACTTCTTAAATAATAAAATGTATTTGAACTTGAATGGATGAATAAAAAGTATTTTATTAACGAATGAAATTTTTTGAATAAAAATGTTTCTTGAAGAAGAACTAAACTGTACTGAATAGATTTTGTTTAGTAGCTTTAATTTTTTCGAATGCTCATAAATTGATGCAAAAGTATTTGATTTGGGGACCAATATTGATTTTATTTTAACCAGCGGGGGATGTCTCCATAAAATTTTCTCTTATCATCTCTAATAAATTTGTCATGTTTGTTACGCCAATGCCTTACATGGTATTGGCGTACGATAGTTGCGATATGCTATCTTCGGCTTGAATTTAGAACTTTTACTAAATCAGGGGTCAGAAACCTAAATGAAAGTCCTGTGTAATTTCATTCAAACACAATAACTCAAAAATTCTCAAAGTTCTTCATAAAAAAAATTAAATATATTCGGTAGATTGCTTCTTGTTATTTTAACGATCAATCGTGTAAAGCCATTAGCCAGCTAAATGGACTGTACAGTAAAAAGTATCTAACATAATCTAACTGATCGTTGTTTTACGGTATTCCATCACGTCACACCCAACTTCCTTTTAAGAAAGTTTGAAAAATATTCTAAAATTATATTTTTAAGGTGCGTTGACGTCTATCATGATAGAATTAATTGGTCTGCCATCTTATTCTCTGTCACTTCTAATAATCAAGAAGTATGTTTCAGTGTCCACTGGCTCTCTAAAAACCAGGCCGCCTGACCAAGAGATAATTATACCTTGAAGGAGGAGAATGAATTCCCCTTGTAATTTCTCTTTAAAGGAATATCTAAAAGATATTGTAATCGTCAAAAATTTCAAATTCAAAATTTTAGCGAATCTACATGCTTTAAACCGACTCTAATTGGAAAAGTTCTTTTATGATATTATATCTATCTTTTTACGACAAAGATAACTTAAAACTGTGTGAGTTAAATAATTGAAATTGCGTAGAGGGTTTTTAGATCAAACTTGCTTATTTCTACCAAGTTTTGTGCAAAATCCATTGAGACATTATTCCTTTACGACTGTCCAGCTGTCTGAATACGGCAACTACAAAACGAAGGGAAAAATAGATACAATTTCTCAAATTCGATCAGATTTGGAATCAAATACGTCACTGGGTTAACACTCTGTGTGTCTGTTACATTGTTACATTGTGTGTGTTTCAAGTATGTAAACACGGTAATTCAAAAACAAAATGATTTAAATATATTAATTTTGGAATGTAGTTTTACGACTACGATTTCAATTTGGTATTGAATGTTTGTTTCTGTCGGTTGGAGAAAAAGCGCCCAAAACATAAATTAGGTTTTCGGATACTATTAACAGCATGTCAGGAATTAATCACCAAGATTTGTGCCCTAAAGATCAAAATTAATTTTTTGAGGAAATTATGAGCAGAATGAAAGCTATGTATAAGTAGTTTAATCGAAATTAAACACAACCAATAAACCATTTGGTAGACAAAAGCTGCTATTAAAGAATTAAACAAATATATTTTACAATATAATTATCTTTGGTACAGTAAAAAAAAGGACTTATTTCACTTCTAATCGCAAGTAATGTATGAAATTCTTACATGCCCCTATTTCGAAAGGGCCTTTTTTTTTTCTGTTGCCATAAAGTATGTTTCTTTCTCCTTTTACATGGCCCATAAATCAACGTACCATTAAAGTAGCATTTCCCAAATTCGGAAGGCCTCCTTCCAAATCAAATATTAAAAAAAAAGTAGTAGAAGAAGAAAAGTGAAAAATGGGCATCGGGAAAGTAATCTATATACGAAAAGTACCTCGTTTCATACCGATATCGATTCATGATCGCTTCACTTATCGATAGAAGATCGCGTCTGCTTCCGAAATATCGTTTGGTTCGCTGCAAAACGAATCGATTTAGCATTCCGTTCGGAATTTTGCAAGTAGGATGCTCGCATTTCTTCCGGATATTTAATAAATTCCCCTCGAATCCTTTATGAACTGTGACAGTAGATGAAAAATGAGGAACATTTATCCCAATTTTTAGTTCCCGTTTTCCGGATTTTTTTTCCTTTCAATTTTATAGGAAAGAAATAAAACAGATGTTTTCTGGTGATCTTGAAATGACTTTCAAACGCTTTTTAAAAAATTATTTAATTAAATATGTTCCACAAATAAATTTCTTTATAAAAAGTTCGAAGTTTTTTATAACATATTTATATAAATAAAAGGCAAAACTTATAAATAATTTTGCGATATATAAATTAAATTATAGAATAATTTTCATTAATTTTTCACATAAAATTAATGAAATGTGAAAAGTAAGGAAAATTTTAGAAAACATTTCGTGATAATGAATTTAGTTCATGATGTTTTTAATAATGGTGAATTATGTTTTTCTATTCAAAAAATATTTTATCTGTACCATTATTTCTTTAAAATGAAAAAATACATGTTATATTTAAAAAAAATATTTTATCTGTTCTATTATTATTTCTATAGAATGAAAGCATAAATATATTTTAAATACTCTTAAATACTTGCCTTTGTTTTGCCTATTGTAAAATTCAATAAAATCTTACATCTTTCTTTAAAGATATTTGTTAATTTATAAGGAAACTTAACTTTCGATACTTTTCAAAAATCTTTCGTTAGAGTCTATAATTTCTTTGAAAAGCTGTAATTTTTTGTGTGTAAATGATATATTTTTTAAATTAACCGTTCAATTGAAATAACTTTTGAATATTATTTTATTTAATGCTTGATATGTTCAAATGGTCAATTTTCGAGTCAAAATGTAAATAATAAAGTTGTAGAAAATTAAAAGTTTTTTGATTATTAATATTCCAAATTTGAATTTAACAATACTCTTGAAAATACAGCATATTATAGCATATAACATGTTTCAGCATATTGAAAAGCTATGATAGTTTAACATACTTTATAGAATTTAATAATTTAAATTAAATATTTTTATTCAAATGGATGCGAGTTTCTGAATTAAAAATTAACATCTTTATCTGTATAAATAAGAATCTGGGGGAAAAAACATTCTTATTCTTATCGAAAATCACAATTTGAAAACAGCATTCCAAAATTCAAATTTCTGTCCTTTTGTTACTGATTTTTTGAATTTTATACATGTTTCTAATGTGTTTTCATTAATATAAAATTCTTTTCCATTGCTCTCTCTATTTCGTAAAAAAAAAAAAAAAACACCTTAGAGCAAAACTGTGAAATATGGATAAAACTATACAGTAAACACCAAAATGTACTATTGTTGTGGATAAAATTTTGTCTTAAATATCATTTTTTCGAGCTAATAAGATCTGATAACAATAAAAATAATCTTTGAAGAAACAATAAAAACCATTTAAAGCAGTATTTCCAATCTTTTGGTTATTCCCTATTATAGTCCTTATCCTCTTATCCTTATTTACAAATTGTGAATTTTGAACAAGACGGCTAACCTAAAGAAGTTTAGGCCGAAGGGGGTTTTATTTTCAGAGTTACTACATGAACATTTCATGCTTCTTAGTACATCAAGCAAAACCGAGTTTGTATTTTGGATGCCTTACTCACAATGAATTGAAATTAAAATTTGATGCAAAACCATAATTTTAGTAACAAGCTCTTATATTAAATTTGTTTTAATAAAACAATTGAATTTTTTAGTTACCGGATTTACGAGTATATACATGCAAATGAACAGATGGCCAGCCTCTGGACGGATATGGTTCAAAATTTGATACGGATCGCAACTTTGGATTCTAAATCTGTACTCCAATTTAGTGGTTATCGTATTCGCTTGTCCTCGGATACAAAAACAGATTGACAAACTTCAAACCACTTCACTTCAAAAATTGGTAGCATTTATTAGACTTACACAAAAAATGTTGGAGACCATACATCAAATTTCATCTATCTAACTTCAAAAGTTTTTAAATTATTGTGTTTACAGATAAACAGACTCAATTCCACGGCACATGCCTTTTCAAACTTGGGGTGGTTTGACACGTGAAGATCCGTACAAATCTTGGCTCTATTTTATTTATTTATTTATTTAATTAATTTTGAGAATTACAGTACAGTTTGTATACTTCGGATATGGGAAAGTAAAAAGTGGCATAATTTTCTTCTTCTCTGTAACTGATTCTGAAGACTATAAGTAATAATTGCTGTGCAATATCATAGCACAAAAAGAAAAAAAAGCCCCTTTAAACACAAGCAATTTACCAGAGATAAACATCCCGCGAATTTATATTCAACTCGACACCTAGCAGCAATCGCGTCGTTGATTGGCGGGCTTTCTCAGCTCTTTATCTGAACAAAAGGAAACAACACATTTTCTCCACAACTCCGATTCTCACGATTGCTGCAATATTTTTAGCTCTTTTTATTGATACTTTCGCGTCGCCCTCGTGGCCTAATGGATAAGGCATCGGTCTCCTAAACCGGGGATTGCGGGTTCGAGTCCCGCCGAGGGTACGGCATGATTATTTTGAAACTTAATTTAGAGTTTAATCTGTGAGATAAATGGCCACCATAGGCTGAATGGAATTTTTGAAATATAATTTGTGAAGTATGAAGGGATTCTTGAATTGAGGGGTGTGTTAGGACAGAAGCGGGGCAACAAATGGGACAGAAATCGTCTAATCTCGGTAGAGACAAAGGATTGATGTTTTAAAACCATCCTCACTAATAATAAAGATGATTATACGTGTGTTTGTGTATTAACATTCCCGTTTAAACTGTTCGAACTAGACCTACCACACTTGGCAATTTTGGAGTGGAAAAATACAACCTGGATCAACTTTTTAAAAATTTTAATTAAAAATTTAATAAAATTTTGATATTTTTCTGTGATATATTCCGAAAATATTCTAATAAAAAGATTTTTTGATCATTCTAAAATATAAAAAATTATATTTTTATTGATAACAATAATTCTATAGTATACCTAATTTTTCAATATTTATTCAATGTTTCTAAAAAAAGTTTAAGTATATTTTACCCAAAAGAACCGTAAGAATTCTTAATGAATATTAAAGTATATCGAACGAGAATACAAAAAAAAAAACTTAGTTACTTTCCTGTTCTTAACACAAATAATTATTGCCACAACATATTTCTGGTAAATATATTTAATTGAATATAAGGGAAATTCCAAAAAGGTTTAAATACATCATTAAAATAATATAAAATTTGCCTTTTGATGTTAAGTTAGAATATAGGTTAAAATATTAAAATACTTATAATTTTTTTATGAATTTTAAGGTAAGTGAAAAAAGCATTAAGGAAATGCATAGTAAATTAAACAGGCATTCAGAGAACGCCTTTCAACTAACTCAATTAATATTTAGAAAATAAAGTTTATAGATATCTAAGATAAATGTGTGACAATTAACAAAATACCTCTTTCTCAAGAAATTAATGCGATGTGTATAGTTTTGATAGAGATTTAACCCTGTTGCCATCATCTCCTGACCCGGAAATTTTTTGTTTTTCCTGTTTTTCGCATTATTAGAACAAACAAAAAAACACTTAAAAAAGATTAAAATGAAATCTGCTAAGCATATTTCAATGTGTCATGTCAGAACATCATTTTTTTTTTGAACTTCCAAGCACCACGTGCTCGTGCAAGTTAAATTATATTTTTATTCATTTTCATTGTTTCATTGAATGAGACACTTTAGTATTGCAAACGATCCAAAAAACTTTGTCTCTCATTTATTGTTAAAAAAAAATATCCCATTTCCTATTTATCTCCTTTCATATAATCACGTGCTCGAAATGACATTTTTCTAAGTTTTATTTGCTGTAGCCATTAACTTAATTTTTTTAATCGGAGCTTTTGTAAATTCAATGGCAACGCGTTATTCCTTAGATGCTCGTGCAGATAATAAAATTTTTATTTTTTGCCTACGGATTTTTGTTGCCGCCACAAACCTCATTCCGAAAGACAACATCATGTTTTGACATGATAACAAGTAAACATTTACTAATAGTTTTAAACGTTTGAAAGCTTTAAAGTGTAGAAGAACGCTTGAAGCGCGTTACGGTTGTCCTGCAAAAGATTCACTTTTCTTACACGTTACGGGCGATGAAGAGGTTAATTTAGAATTCAATCTGTCTGATAATTTTTTCATTATGGCTGTAAATATAAATTACCTTCTGTTTTAAACGATGTAGGTATATAATCAACATTACCATCTCATATCAATATTCATTAGATTAGCTACTTTCGTTTGGCAATTATCTACCGTACAGACAGATGCCCATCTACGAATTGTAATTTTTGGATTTGCATTTATTAAATCTCGTAGATTTATGTGTTACTCCTTTTTTGTTATGCTACGTGAGTTTGTTAGATAAAAAACTGAATTGATGATTAAAATAATCAGCCTGTACCCTCAGCGCGACTCGAACCCGCAATCCCCGGTTTAGGAGACCGATGCCTTATCCATTAGGCCACGAGGGCGGCAAACAGTAGATACCAAAATATCTTCAAATCTTTTTAATCAGCAGCAATAGCAAGAAATGAATACCAACAGGATGACTGTTGTTTCCTGCAGTTCAGATAACGATATGGAAGATATTAACCACTTAACTGTTTTGCCCGTACGTCGTACGTGCATCCATTAATCGAATTTTGATAGTTGTAGAAAAATAAACCATTCATAACGATTATAATTCAATAGTAAAATGACCTCGAATTCGTAGATAAGTCAAGTATTTGATGGATTTCCAAATGAAACAAAATAAGAAAATATTTCCAAATTAGAAGGTGTCATCTTATTAGATAGTAAAGAAAATAAACCGGTTAAGTGGTTAAAGAACTTGCCGCCAACAGTGATTTGAATTGTATTGTTAAAAGGAAATTCAGTGGCTATTTATCAGATATAAATTATGCAAAAATAACAGTTTTTGGGAAATTGAATAAAATTTCTTTCTTTTTTTTGCTTTATTTTTTATGATTAATATTAGTATAAAAGAAAGAATCCAATCATTTCTCCCCTCGCTGCGTATGTAAAAATTTTTAATTTTATAAAATTTTTTATTTATATCTGTTTATTTCTTTCGTAATACTATATGTAAATACTTTAATCACTTCATTCACATACTATTTTTAAGAGCATTTTTGAATACAGGTAAGTTGAAAATTTGTTTGGTTATATGGCAAGTCATACCAAACTCTCCAATCCACCACTAGGGCACATGGTTTTCAAACCACGTTTGAATGATGGGACCGTATTAACATCGAGTGTCATCCACTGCAAGTTTTAAAAAAATGCATTTGAATTTGAGTGTAGGAATGAAAAGTATTTCATTAACGACTGAAAATTTGAACAAGATATATATAGGGAGAGTGTGAACTATTATAGGGAATTGAAAAAAGAAGACCTGAATACAAGTTTCAGATTCTTCATGTAAGCACATAAAATTAATATAAAATATTAATAAATATTGATCAAAAAGAAATTTTTATTAATAAGTTTTTATAATTTCTGAGAGAAAATTTTAGAAGATATCATCAAGATTATAGACATATAAACAGATAATCCTATTTTCGTTTTCATGTCGAAAGAATATTCTGATTTTTAAACTGTCATAAGGACTACTTTTCACAAACAGTTTAAAAACTGCTCTAAGTTTTAATAAGTTAATATGAATTATTGTTGGAACATAATAATATTTTAGAATACTTTTTGGCTTACATTTTTGATAATAACAAGAAAAATAAACGTTAGAATCAATTTCTATAGTTTCCTATTCTAGCGTAAGACGTACGTTTCGTCAATGGGGTAAGGATAATTCTACTCCACTACATTATAATAGCCACTTGAGGAGCGGAAACAGGCTTACTTATATGACAATTTCTTACTTATAATTGTGGAATAAAATCTAATTTGAAATTGTCTTTCTAAATATATCAATGATGTTTCTATTTTCACCATATAAATTAAATTTCTTTTGATATTTTGAAAATATATTTGTCGATAAACAAACAAAAAAATGCTTTTCTTCCACATTACTTTTGAGGAATTACTTTTCTTGGCGTATATAATTTGATATTTCTGTTCAATCTATGGTCATGGAATGGTTTTGCTTTGAACCATATACGCTATCATTAAGTTTAATTGAAATCCCCCCCCCCCCAGAATCGACTAAAACTAAAACAATCACTTATCAATTTGACTAGCTATCAGTTTATTGACATCTAAAATGGGCGTCTGCCTTTCTGATTTAGAAACCGAAATCTCCGGGTAACCTACAACCCGAAGCTAAAACAGCACCTGCGAGACAGCGAGATTCGGAGGCGCCACCTGCCGTAGATGGAACATTCAACTTGACATTGAATCTAAAGGTCATCCTGAGCCCATTGCTTTCCTCGTCTGTTTTGTGGGACAGTTATGATGGATTATGCAAATTAGAGAGACCTTTTGACTTTTTTAAGGTTCAAGCTAGCTGACTAAGAATGTTAGCTGGTGTTCATCTTTTGAAGGCTATACTCTGAGGAAGGTCAGTGATCTTGTTGAATGGTGTTTAACTTATTCAGTGTCCATCGTAAAATGAAATTATGTTCGCCTCTTTTATTTCATGTCCATCCATTCATTCAATGGCCTTTGTATGGAATTACGTCTGAGGTCTGGCTTGTAATAATTTGAAAAGGCCGAGTTTTCTTGACGATATTATTTATTTCTTTATTAGTCTTGGTAAAAAAAGTAATCACTTAATTATTTTAAAAAGGATTAGTGCTTTTCTAACTCGAATGATAATTTTTGAGATGCACTGTAACTTATAGATGTATACAAAGAAAGGATGAACAACGATTATTCTGATACTATAATAATCAACAGCTAATTAAAATTTACAAAAGCAAAATGATTTGTTGATCTCAATGTCTAATTAGATAAACTATATTTTTGAATGATGATGATAATCTCGTTTCCGCTTTACAACAGAAAGGGGGGTGCAGTAGTTTCAGAGGGATGGACCCCTGAGCATCCGAGGGCAGAAGTCTGATTTCTAGCCCATTTGAAGATGACACACACTCATCACATTCACTTGCACAGTCCCTTTTTGCAGGGGGCACATTCACATGCCTCACAGATAAGACCCAGAAGAGCAACCATGCCCTGACCGGGAATCGAACCCGGGACGCCCAGATCACGAGAAGACGCGCATCCCCTATGTCAGGACGCCGGCATATTTTTGAATAAATTTTGCTAATAACAAATAAAAATTTATTATTTTTCTGTTTTCTAATAAAATTATGTGTGATAATCCAGATGCATATAGAAAGTGTTATGGGAAAATCCAACCAGGGGGTGTAAAAAGGAAAATTCTAAATCTTCGGTAAAAGATAATGATACTTTATTCTTCACAAAAACTCGAATACACAGTGTTAAACGCATCCAATTCATATACAGGTTACCAGCAGCAAATCTCCACTAAACAATTGCAATATCACAAAGTGTTCAGAGAATTTATTAGAGAGCAGTATTCCAAAAAGAGGAATCTCTTTTACTGCTTCTCTCGGATAGACCCCGTGAAAGGGCATCGAATTCTCTAGAATAAACGTTAGAACTCGAGTCATAAGCTATCACCAAGATTATTGAATACTATTCCCTTCAATTTTGTAGCCAAATTCGCCAAAGTCAAGAGTCACTGAACTAGCTTCCATTCAACATGTTACAACAAGTATCTGTAAGACTGTCTTCCTTACTAGGAAACTAATCGAGCAGAGAAGCAATATTACAAATTCGTAACACTATGCATTGATTTTTCTAATATATTGTACTCAGTATAGAGTACCGTTATCGAACATACAAAATGTCTACCCTAATGGAGGACAAAAAATTTCTAATTCGTTATATATTTTCAAGTAGGAAATTGATTTAAATAATTTAATAGATATGATTAGGAAAATATTCTTAGTACATTAACATTTAAAGTAGTAGTGTGTATGTGTTTATGAATCTTCTGCAATCAAAATTTACCGAGGTATGAAGAATTGAATTTCATTACTTCAAACCAATCAATGCCCATCGGTAGGAAATGGAATCTGTTGACTGGAAAATCCTCCTTGAAGGTGTAAAATCATCCGTAACATAATGGTATTCAAAAATTCATAACTCGATTAGTTTTGATAGCAAGAAAATGAACTTTAAAAATTTTTAGCCAGTGAAGGATATTCCATTAATAAAAATTTCGATCTTTTTACAGCTTTATTTGGTTAAAATAATTAGTGTGGACGAATCATTGAAAGCATTTTTTTAAACTGGAAATATATGCGCATTTGTGACAGTTAAGAAATTTGTTGTTGGGTGATACTTAGAGCCTACACTTTGTCAAGTGATCTGTAAAAAAAAATTATTATAAATGAAAATTAATTTACAGATTAGAAAAGGTAAGATGTAATTATTTCTATTTTTCGATGTGTGAAAAATATAAAGAAAATCTTTCTAACCGTAAAGAAAATTAAATTGTGTGATTTTGATTTTAAAAAATGTTATTTCAGGCCTGCTTTTATCTAAGAAATTTTTTAAACATTGTTATGATTTTATCAAAGTTGTAGATTGATTGAAACAAATTTTTCTATAGGCTTACCGGACGACATGTTTATTTATGCGTATGAATGCATTAATTAACCAGTGATAAGGGTCTCCTTAAAACTCACTAGCATACTCTCTAGTGAAGATGGTATCCTAGATAATGCTTCTTGCATGACATCGGCCTTCAATAGTTGCGAAATATTAATATTTTACATGAATTTATTAATCTTCTATATCATATTGGCGAGATGTTTGACAATTAATCTTTTGCATTAGTTAACAGTATCCAAAATCATCTCCAACAATTAAAACAAAAATTTCACACAAAATTATGCTTGTAATTACAAAAAAAATCGCAACAAATTTCATATATTCAAATTATTGTATTTTTGAATTATCGCGTTGACATGCTTCTGAAATTACAGAAGGACAGATGGTCAATTCAAACAGATGTTGGATTGGACTCACAATTTGTTAGTAGTAGTAGAGTAATTGGCAAAAAATTCGAACTTTGGCGAATCTCCAAATTTTAAACCTCCCTGGTGTCGAAAAGCACATCTCTGGAAAATGTTCATCCGTTTGTATTTCTATCTGTGATAAAAATAATTCAAAAACGATTTGGAATGCAATCTTTATCGGGGTCTCCGAGAACGAAGAGAACAATAAAAGTTTTAGAGAAGAGAAGGCACTCTTCTCGGCACATCAAAGTTGCGGATTTCTGCCAAATGTGCAGCAGAATCTGTTCAGATGTTGGTCTACTTGGATATTAGAATAAAAGTTCACACGATAATAGCAAAATGAAGAGAGCTGGATGCATAAAATTCAGCACACTGATTTAACATCTATAGGGTAGACCTGTCAAAATTTGAGCCAAATCCAAATGCGGTTTGACTGTATATCGGCCTTTATTTTCATCAACAAGTAAACGCGATAATTGAAAAATGCAATGACCTCAATGTATCAAATTTGGTATGAGAGTTTGCAACTACAAGTGCAGTTTTATGTCAAATTTTAGTTTCAATCGATAATGAAAAACGAGCCTAAAATACAAATTTGATTTTTGGATGCTATTAAACGTATGCCACGGATAAGTCGCCAAATAATTCGCCAAGGATGAATCTATTTTCCAAAAAATGCTAAATTCATGCCAAAAATTTATATATTTTAGATATTGTTCGCTAATGGCTCGTAAGGTGCTTTCTGTCAAGACAAGTTTATAGAATATGCAAGAACATTTTGAGAAGACTTCTTCCTCTGATTAAAAATTATTATTTTTTATCTATATTCTCTAGAGCAGGGGGTCTTAAACTTTTAGACATTACGACCCCTTTTTTAGACCCCCTCGTTTATCCCATTAACTAATAGAACACAAAAACCAACTTGTATGTGTATTAAAAGCTTTATGTGTACTCTCTTTTTTTAATGAGAACTACAGCAATAAATTAACTTTCTTTAAACTTTTCTTTCACATCTCACGGCACTTCTGGACACATCCCTCGACCCTCCTGGGGGTCACAACCCACCTTTTGACAACCCCTGCTCAAGAGAAACAGTATTAATTTTCGAGCTGAAGAACTGCAACCCTATATCACTTTATTTCCAATCACGAAAAGATATAGATTAGACTATTAAATCCAGGATATTCCTTACATTAATATTCATCGATTGACCTACATTTTCCACCTGAAATATCGATATAAATTAACAACCATAATTTGGGCGAAATAATTACTCCAGATTTGAGGGAAATGAGGGAAAGAGCGAGCGAATTTCACACTTAATAACAATTATTCACGCAAAGATAATCATTACATTTATATGCGTGAAGTTCCTTACGACGACCATTTGACTTAACGACCCTCACTCATTCAGCCGTTATCGAAAGTTTCACTTCGATAATAGCTTCACTTCGTATTTTTATCGATTAAAGAATTTGGGTCGTTATATTTCAATTCTTTATTGAATTATTCGTTAGAACAATAAAATAATCTGCTTTAGTAGAAATATTTTCCAATTGGAGCATAGGACCGCCTATAAATGTTTCATAGCAAAATTTATTAAAAGTTGTTTTACTTTCCCGTATATGAAGTATAGAAGTATTATAAGAGTATTAAAAAAAGTCAATTCGAGATTTTGATGATTCTCGACGTTTCAGATCTCCTCGAGTGTTAAAAACAAATTTTTGTCTGCCGGTCTGTTTGTTAACAAGATAACTCAAAATTTTTTGAACTAGACAGATGAAATTAGGCATATAAACTTACAACCAAAGTTGTAGATGTCTATCAAATTTTTAACGAAATCCATTCACTGGAAGTTTGCCCGTTTGACGGTGTTCGATTTTAAGAGAACACGATTACTACAAAACGCAAAGAGCTAGGCAGACGAAATTTGGAACTTTTCGCTTAGCATTTAGAATATAAATACTTAACAAATTTTGAAATAAATCTATCCTTTAATTAGCATTCTATGTATCTGAGTTTTCGTATGTACTTAAACTTAATAGCTCGTAAATGGAAAAACTTGAATCAGTGAAATTCGGTTTGTTATAATTACAATTGAAATTTTGCATAAAAATATTGCCGCAAAAAGAAAGAACGTTATAATTCACCATGGCTCGATTGGCAGAGCATTGGGTTGTTAAACCGTTGGTCCCTGGTTTGATTCCCATCCAGCGCATTTTATCCAAAGACTTGAATTTTAATTTAAAATTGTTCTTATTATTTCTCTAAAATCAAGTTGATTCTAGAACATTCTTTACTATTCGAGCGAGATGATGCTCGACTGTTCTCCAGATATATAAAAGCTGAGTTCTGCTCAGTTCTTCATTCTGTTCTCCAGCGAGTTGCTTTGTGCTAATAAACGCAATTGTTCTAACTATCCGTGTCTTTAATTCAGGCTTCGTGACAATATTAGCGTCAATTTGTCATCAAAGAAATATCCAAAATACATATTCTATCAATAGATTCAAAAAATATTGTCTCGCCAAAGGTTTTCACAGATCAAAAGTCTATTTCACAACTGTGATTCACCCACGACTTGTAAGATGTAAGTTTCATAAACCAGATAACAACATCCGAACACGAGTGATCACATTTGTCTAGTGGTCTAGTTACTCGGCTACGAACACTAAAATTGCGAATTCGGTCCTAACCATACTCCGCAATGGTGACCCGGACGTGATACGTGATCAGCAAAAAGACATTCCCGGAGAAGTTCACTGTTTTACACTTGAGATAAGAAATAAAAAAAATTGTTAGAGAGCAAACGAAACAGTCTCAGCAAAAATGATAAACTCGTATCAAACATCAGCATTTTATAACTATTGTTCTCATATAACTTCTGAATACTAATAATGGCTTTGGTCTAGCGGCTATGTTACTCGGCTACAAACACTAGCATTGCGAGTTCGGTTATAACCTACTGTTTACCCACAGATCTCAAGATATTACCAAAATAATCCAACTTTAGCAGTCCAACCAATGTTTTTAAATAAACTTTTAAGACCTTCAAGTCTTCCGAAAAGGTGCATGTAGCTCAAACAATAAATAATGAGGTTAATAAATCAACTAAAACATTTAATAAATCTGTCTGATAAACAAACAATATCTAAGAAAGAAAGTTTTAGGTTAAGCGATCAATTTCTCCAGGAGAAAATTATCCCTGAAGGTTTGGCCTCATAATAACAACGAAATGTCCCAGTGCTGATAATCCATCACTTAGGTATCAGTACAAAGAGTAGAAAGTTTACCTCAAAAAAATTGATCATCAGTCCCAATGAAGGTCAGAGAAGGTCACGATTCTGGAAAGATAAATGAAGGAAGACTCTGTCATTATTTCACTCTAAGAAAGTACTGTCTATTTAGGTCTATGTCAGGACATTGACCTACATCAGGAAAAACAAACATCTGGTGTATAATTTTACACGAGTATGTTGTTTGTTTGTTTGCTATATTTACAGCTGGTTTTAAAGGAAGATCGAGATGTTATCGATTAATTTCGCATTAAATTTCTCTAACATTATTATTAAGACATGAAGGAAAAGAATTTACGAATTGAATTTGCAGTGTAGCATCATAAATACAGAGTATAAGGAACTTCCAGTTCATTTATTTAATAGTCGCCTTTAGTGACCCACTGATTCATAAAGAGTTATAGTTTTTAAGGATTTCAATGGTGGATTTTGTATAACTTGGACTTCATGGCTTTATCAGTATATTATCTTCAAACTTCAAATTTTGATGGATTAGATTATATGTGTAGTTAATATTATTTTAAAAGCATTACGCCATTCTGTCCATTAGGCTATAGATTTCCTTTTCTATCTATATTGATATACACAGTTATATTACAAGAAAGACAAAAAACGCTTCAAAATGGACGCATTTCCAAAAAATTTCACCATCGGTTGTTTTTGAATTGTTGAATTAAATAATTCAGAAGCAATAAATTATTCTCTTTATTGTATTAATTTATAAATAAAACGAAATTTTTTTAAAAATTTTTTAATAGTTTGCCTTATTCTGAAATTTACAACTGAAAACTAAGCGTATCTTGATCATCAACAATTTAAAAAAACGGTACAAAATATTAGCACCAACAAAGAAACTAAATTAAATTTTACTTCAAAATTATATATATTATTATAAAATGCATTTAAAATATTTTTTAATTAATTGAAATAGAGAAAATTATACGATTAAAAAAATCCTTGAAAATATTTTTTTTTTGTATTTTAAAATGACTTAAAATTTATATTTGTGCTATAAAATTTTAAATTTGTAGTAGCTTCTCTCTGTATTTATTTATTTCATTTGAAGAATTCGTGTTTCTCATTATCACAGATAAACATAATTTTTTTACTGCAACATCACGAACAATCCTTTCAAATGGACTGACGCATGTTTATTTTACTACCAAAATTCAAATTGTTAACAAGCTACAATAACGCAGAACATGTCATGCAGGCTATAAAATTGGCCGAAATAACAGTTCAAACAACGTCGCTAACAAGCATGACAAATATTACCCCATATTTTCTCCCAAACAGACAGTGGTTTTAAAGCTCCATGCAGAAGAAAAGGGAAAGAGGATTTTCCGTAAAGCTTCGTTCCTGGAAAAATCCCTGACAAACAGGAACACGCTGGCCTGCTTATAATTTATTTTCATATATTAGCTATGATGAGTAAAATTGTTGTTTACGATTGTATGTGTGGCATCCATTTTTCTTTATTCCAAAAGACGTACTTCTTTTCATGAAGATTTATTTATTCTTCACAAGAACAGATGTTCGTCTTTGAATCAGCAGCTGTGAAATTGTCGAGATCATTAGCTATATGGTTTTAAGGGGCAAAGAAATGCGTTAATTAAATTATAAGTGTGCAAATAAGGGTATTTTTGTTTAATTTTATGAGAACGAATTCAAAAATAAATGTTTAGATTTACGTAATATTTTTTACTAGAACTATTTACTCATAAAAGGAATAATTTCTTGCGCTTAGCAAGAAAACTATTACAAAAGAAATAATAAAAAACCGTACGTAAAATTAATATAAAAGAACTAAATTTATAAAAAGGGAAAAAAATTGTTTTTATTTTTAATTTTATTTTAGCCTCATAAAGTATAGAGCATTTCCTAGTGCCGGATTTTTGCAGTATGTATCAATACGGGAAATCAAAGCTGTCACAGTAATTTTTTTTAAAAAGTAATTAATAGGACCTCTAAGGTAGATGGGTAATATTTCTTATATATCTCTTAAAAAGCGTTTTTATTTTCTTATTTAGATATGAATATGTAAAATCATTTTTATATCATTCGAGGGCAGTTATCAGACAATAATATTTGCAAACATTACGCTACTATTGATTTCATTTTTGTTCATTTCTAGGCAGTAATAAGTTTTTAAGAGGCTTTCCCTGCCAAACCAAGGGGAAGTAACAAAAGAATACTCTGCATAGCATTGGTGAACAATAGTTAACAAAATATTTGGCATAAATTTAGCATTCTTACCGCATCTATTGTGTGATCCTTGGCGAGTTTTTTGGATTAAGACAAGTTTTTCTTAACAGATGGAAACAGAAAATATAGCCACAAAATTACATACCACATTTGTTATATTTAAGACTTTGCACTTTTGAGTTATTTTGTTTGCAAGTTTCTGAAATCCAAAGTCTTTTTTTTTACTTTCAATGCTTTATTCAATTTAACTCAAAATTTTATAGATGTCTATAATATAATAAATGTGTGCAGGAATTTTATCCACTTAGCTCTCTTTGTTTTCTACTTACTGTGTTAGCTTATATTTGGACACACTACATCGCTTCATACTTCTACGGCTATATTCTGTAGGCGTTCGAGTATGGTTGTTCTTCTGTATTCTATTTGTAAAGTCTGTGAATGCCCCCCCCCCTCCTGTAAAAAGGAGCTGCGCAAGCGTATGTGATGAGTAATTAACAAAAGTCGTTCTCTCGTCCCTTGACGTGTGAGTAAAATGAACAGTTCAACTAAGAGAAATAAGATTGAGAATGATCTAAAAGTTCGGTTTCGTGATGATGATATGAAAAATGTATATTATAAATTAGTGTAATCCATGTCAAAGCGTGTACAAGTTCTCATTATAGCTATAGGACGACGTGTTTGGTGCCAGACTGCTATGTCATAAGTGTAAGTGAACAGAATTAAACAACATGTGAACAACCGACGTTCTGGCACAAGAATAACCGTCTTTCCTGCGATCTGGGCGTCCTGGGTCCGAGTCCCTATTCCGTATGGTTTGTCATCTTTTCTATCTGTGAAATGTGTGAATATGTCCACCTGCAAAAAGGGGTAGTACAAGCGAATGTGGTGAGTGAGTAGCTAAGTCGTACTCTTGGCCCTAGTTGGCGCAACTTAAAAAATCAATACATTCTCTGAAATGAAAAATTACGGTATCTTTTACTCTTTTGACGAGATGTGAAAATATGTCATTTTTCTTTTCACATTCCAAATTATTCCTCTAAGGTAATAATTAATTAAAGGTCATTTCGAGAGATTTTTTTTGGGGGCCAAATATCTACAAAATTATATTTGAAATATTATATACATATATTATTTCTGAAATTTTTTTTAATAATTATAATAAAAAATATTTATAGCTTCTAAAGAAAATTAGCACTCGTTAGTGTTTAAAAATAGTCTAGGGATTGTCTCATTTTGATTAAAAGCAGACAATAAAAGGATTTTGTATGTTATAACATTTTATACAAAACGAGTTTTTACTTTAAAAATGTTTCATACAAAAGAATTCCGATCAAAGTCGAGTATATCAATAAATTTTTCTTATAAGATTTTATTTCAAATCTCAAAATAATGTATTTTATTGAAATTAATTATTATCTTTCTAACAATAATTATTCTTTAACGTTATTTTCCAATCCCCTACTAAACTTTCAAAAATGATCAAATGGTTTCCCAAGACATTCAGCTCTTCATTAATCCAAAGTATGCAAATCACCTTTCACAAACACAGTTAAAAATAGTCTCCTATCCAAATGTTTTGAATTAAAAGTCAGGAACTGTGACGACCCATTTCAAAAACAATTTAAGTTCTCTCTCTCTCTGCATTTTCTGCATAAAATTACAGTGCCAAGAAAACTGACATTTTGGCACTTTTACAAAGAAGACGTATTTACTATGCTCTTACATCAAAGGAACTGAGAGCAAAGAAAACACATTTCCAGCAGTCAACCCTTGGCACTTCTTCAAATGTGCTGTTTCTGGTGAAATTCTCGTCTGCCTTCTAATAACATTTTTTTTGTCGTTTGCTACTTTGAATATTTAATGATGGCAGCAGAACTTCACTTAAATTTTGAAGTGTAGTTCTTTTGTTATAAACAAGCGAAACGAATCTGAATGCTCGTTTTTTTTCCTTCTAAAACTTAATTTAATTTAATGGCAGCGAAGAACATTTGCAGAATAAAAGAAACTGTAAAGTAGAGAGCACATAAAGGCAAAATTGTTTGAAATACAAAACATTGTATCTCGAATAACAGTATTATAACGATAAACAATTAAAAAATTATTTGTATTTTATTATTAAATTATGTTTGTATATCTTCTATACAATAGAAGAGAGACAAAATATATTTTATGCATCAAATTAAGGTTCTTTTTTGTAAACATTCAAAATTTCTTTCGTGTTTTATAGTATTAATATGGTAATTTTCTTTATATATATATATGCTAATTTTTGTTTAACTGAAGTTGATCTATGTTTATACATCAAACAAATATTCTTTTTTGTAAGCATTCAAAATTTCTTTTGTGCTTTATAATATTAATGATATTAATTTTTGTTTGACTGAAGTTATTCTTTGTTTATACATCAAATTGATGTTCATTTTTGTAAGCATTCAATATTTTTATGCGTTATACTTACAGTATTAATGATGATACTTATCTTTATATATGTTGATTTTTGTTTAATTGAAGTTACACTGTGCTTTTAAAGGCTGAATTTTTTTAACGATATTTTATTCGCTTTCATAGTTTTTCGTATACGAGTTATACACAAAGAAAGTATTGTAATCATCAAAAAATTCAAAACTAAGAATTTAACTAATCTCCGCATTGTGAACCCAATGATTGCGGAAAACACATTTTTTTGGAATTATGCCTTCTACCTGTTAATACGAACGCTTTAAGATAGACAGATAAAATTTAATATGCAATCTTTACTTCAAGTTACTAGATAATCATCAATTTTTGAATTGTATAATTTCTCAAAAAGCCTGACGCCTATTTGTTCGAGTGACATGATAATTACAAATGATGTGAATTTTGAAAGGCGCCACCATAATTTGGCGATTCTTTTGAATACTTGGCGAAAATATTATTCTCCAAGGAGCAGGATGGGACAAGAAAGCGAAAATAGAGGGAAGTTCGGCTGAGAGGAATTACAAAGTGAGGGAAAAAGATGATCTAATGTTTTTTATGCGTTTATATGCGGTATTGTGTTATGTCCCATTAGCTAAATATGTAAATCGAAAAACGAAATAAATACTGAACTAAAAAGAGCATTACTAACTCCATTAAAATTAAGAAACAATCAGAAAATGTCAAAGAATCAACGCTCTTAACCGACTTCTAAGGGATTCATATCTGTCAAAACAAAATAGTAGAAAACATTATAAAGAAATTAAGGTGCATATGATTTAATCGGAAAAAAATATTCCTGAAAAGTATATAATAAACGTCATTAAAATTTCTATGCCGGGATGGCCTGGTTGGTAGAGCGTTGGACTCGTACTCCTTAGGTTACGGGTTCGAAGCTCACCGACCAAAACAATCCCCGAAAGTTTGGCGGCTGGCGCTCGTTAAATCTGTTCGTGGTCGCAAAGTCCTCCATATCGAGAGTAATATCACTGGGGGTACTGGGCCAGGGGTGATCGTTCCCTGTTCCAGGTCTAAATTACGATCTGAGATGAATGGATGATTTGCGTGAATGTATTCCGCCCCCTAAAAAGGGTTGTGACGTGTGTGTAGCTAAGTCGTACTCTTGGCCCTAGATGGCGCTACTTGTAAAACAAGAGACGTATATTTCCGGCTTAAATTCTGCTGATGTATCAGCGGGGCTTGTCCATGGCAAGTGCTATAAGTAACAACAACAACAACAAAATTTCTATTTACATAATAGCGTGTCTGTTAAATCTCAAAATCTTATGATTTTTTTTACCTTTATAATTTTATTAAAAACGATTCCAAATCCTCAGTACACTAATATATACTGCTATTATAAATATGAAAGTTTAGATGGATGGATGATGTGAGCCAATCCCGCTAGAACAGCTGAAGGAAATTGGATGAAATTTACCACGGAGATAGATTAAAGTCTAGAATTAGCACATATGTTACTATTAATTCCGGTTAATTAAGTGGTTAATTTTATATTAATTAAAAAATAACTTTAATGCCAAAAACCTGCATTTTTTCCACCTGCAAGTAAGTAAGACATCAGGTTTCCCCGCCCCCAAGCTAATGAGGTTAGGCTTAACATATTTTCACACCATTATTTCAAACGATTCTGTTTATTTTCTTAATGTTTGATGAATTTAAAATTAAACATTGTTAATTAATCGATCTTTTGGATTCATGCTTAAGTACTTTTGAATTAAAATAAAACAGAATAAAGGAAATCATAAATTTCTAATCTGCATTGCGTTATCCCAACTATCGTAGAAAATTCATGCATTTGCGATGCCCCAGTTGGCATTGAAAACACGCATGCGCATTGAGTTATTGACTTAATTTTGGTTTGGTCAGATTAATCAGCAAAACGATTTTGAATTATTGGTTTGCTGGTTTGTTTTTATTCGAGTACACGCTGTAAATAAATTGATTTTAGGTTAGTTGTGCAGGTCAAGTTTTGATATACGATCTTTTGGTGTTTTGCGAGGTTGGTCGCTTTGTTCGGGTTTACATTGCTGTCATTTTTTATGTTACTGTAATTTAATCTTTCCTGTTTATTTCTCTTGATTTTTTCCTGCTGTAAGTATTCTTTTGCGTACTTTCATTGTTTCCGATTAAATTCTTTTGCATGAATTCCATTTTTCTTCATTTATTGATTTTTTATATACATTTTCGTAAATTTGCTGGTGTTTTCCTCGAAACGATTGGAAACTCTATAGCTGGCATTCATGCCACATTCGGCCATTTAGCTAAAATTTGGCGGCAAACTATTTATTTTGGCGAAAATTACTTTCAACAGCACCATAATAATACGGTTTGGATAACATTTTACATTGTGATCAGACCATTAGTTCTCACACACATACATCAAAATTTCCACGCTTGCGAAGTCTCGGGTAAAAGATTGTAAAAGAATAATTTTTTAAAAATTTTAATACAGAAAAATTTTTAAATTTTATTTAGGGGAATAAATTTATTTATAAGTTAGTTTATTTATATTTTTGTGAAATATCTGCATGAACCGTACTTGGGCGGGGGATATAACTAATTCTTTTTAAGAATAAGCAAAAAGAAAAAAATCTGATCTGCCATAAGTGTTTTCCAGCTGCATTAATTATTAAAATGCATTTATGCATTTGATTTCAGAATCACTTTTCGCGTTTTTTAACATTTTTATGCAACAGAGTCTAAGTGATCAAATGACCGAATTATTCAAATTTGATTTGATTTGCACTAAGCATTTTAAAGAGCTGAATTATTTCGAAAATAATTCATGTTAGAAAAAAATGTTTTTACTGGATGTTTACGTGTTATTAAAAAAAAGGTGACACATTTCAGATGAAAGAAAAATGCTCAAAAAGGATGTAATCTAAAAAAATCGCTGTTTTGAACAATTTGTTCTTTTTTCATGCTTCTTAAATCGGAAAGTGCTTTATCAAATCTGATTTTAAAAGAAAGTTGGCATGTCTATTCAAAGCTGAAAGAGTGAAATGTCAAAGTATCTTTTCAATTTTTTTTTCAGAAATCGTTTGACAGATTCAATGTGGAAACTAAATTTGATTTATTCCTCTACTTGAATTGCTTACTGAATAAGAGCCAAACGATTTATTCTGGGACAAAAATGTTTTTCAGCAAAAAAAAAAAAAAGAATAAAAGGTCTTTATAGTCTATTTTTAGCATATTTTATGACTTATTTTGTTTATTACATGTATGACTTTATTTATATTTAGATAATACAATTTTAAAAGAACTTAATTTTTTGAATACTCGATATGCATTTTCAAGACTTAAAGGGATCTTATTTGTTCTTTTAGAAAACATAATTTAGCTTTGTCTTTACGGTTATAAATCATAAAGAGTAAATTCAAAGAAATAATTATGATAAACGAATTATATGGAAACATGGGCAGCAAATTAGAGGAAATTAGAAATGAGATGTCTGAGGCTGTAATGCTTATTTTTTAGCATAAAATATTCAGAACTATTGAAAAAAATATTTTTCTTGTAAGATATAAAATAAAGTAAAAATTTAAATACAACAATGCATAAAGAAGTTCAAACTGTTATATGGTTATATAACAACTACTCTATGTCACTTAATGTAGTCAGACATACAGCTTTCAAGTGGTTTCTCTACCTCGTCATACATTTTCTATGCACAAATTACGCCTGATCTATGACATTTCCCCGAGAAATAAACATCACAGAAGTAATTTCAGAAGCTTTGAATAGCCTCAAGATAAATGTAGGTGGGCATCAAACGGTCATTGATCGTTGTGGACATATTTTATAATTCATTCTATTTCGCCAGACTTTTAAGAAAAAAAATTCAAATCGAATAAAATTTCTCTCAATTTGAACGTTGATTAAACAGGAAAGTAGTAATATTTTTTTGCAGTTTTCTTAAAGTATATAAAAGACTCTGTATCAACACGCTTCTTCCACTGATCAACAATTTACTATACTACTTTCCTGTTTACAACGTGCGTACTTGTACTAGAAATGACGGAAGTAGTACAAGTACGCACGCATAAAGAATGTTTTTAATAATGAGCTGTAACGCCCCCCTCAATGTTTGTCCAGTGGTTTTAAAATCACCTGTGTTGTTAATTTGTTGCAATACATCTATTTCATTTACTAAATTCATTGAAAAAGAAAACGCTTTATCATACACAGCGTAATCAATAAAACTCAGGCGAAATGTAACACAAGAAAAGTTTTTGTTGGAATAACACAAGCAGTAAATCACAAATAAATAAACGCAAAGGCTCAAAGCATTCAGAAAGAACTCAGAGGGGGTTAATATTCCAAAGAAAGGATTCATTAGACCAAAGGGCGGCTACTTAGACCAGAGTCCATATCGGGTATTAGACGAGGGGTACGGGGGCCACATGTGGCCCTTTTAATGTAAGGTTTTGGTTCTCCAGTTCCATACGAAAAAAATAATTATTTACTATCAAAACCCTTAAAAAAATAAGAAAATATTTTTGAGTACCTAATATCTCAACAGCTTCTATTAACATAACAATTAATTAGAAATCACTACACTTAACATGACCGAATTGAGATAAATTTGAACCATTGTTTTGTTTTAGAGACGACACTCCGTGAACAGGTTTTTCTAACCTGCTTCTGCACTATAAAGTACGAAGCCTGTCCAGAGGTAACGTATTGCAAGTTATTGCTTTGTGCTTGAGTGAAATAAAAACATTTATTAGTAAATAATATATTGAACATTCCGAATTGGAAGAAAACAAATGGCAGCAAAAATTCAACTTAATGGTAGATACCACAATGAAACTAAATGAACTAAATCTAAAACTGTTGGAAAGGGCAATCCAGCCTATACCTAGCTTAAAGAAGTAGTGTGTTTCAAAAAAAATACTGCTTGTTGAAGATATGGAGAGCTGTAAATTACTTCATTTTAAAAATCTGAAATAATATCGCCATGAGACAAATGCAGCTACTGACATGAATTATTTTAGCATGAATTTTTTTTTAAACGTAAAGAATCGATTCGCTGAGAGATTCGAACAATTCAAAACAAACTAAAGTACTCTCGCGTTTATAGTAAATCCTCTCAGCACAAATACAAATCAGATCAACATTGAGCCATTCGGAGTCGATGGTGGATCGCTTCAAATGCAATTTCTAGAAAACCAAAGACTTGAGAAGTGGCAAGTTCACAGAACTCAAGACCAGGTTGGAAGATTTGGAGATGCAGAAATGCATGCAGATCGAGCAGCAAAACTCCTATCAATACTGCTGCGTTCAGTGGTGATGCGGAGGGAGGCTGTACACAAGAAGTAGATCGCGCAGCACAAGGGGTCAGCTCTAAACGAAATTCCGAGAGTTGCGGCCCTCATATTCGAAGTAGGAATAGCTTTGCAAAATACTACAGTGAGGTGAAGAAGTTGGCATATAAAAGTGCTTCCGATCTTCGGGTGAGCAAATGTTCTCTTACATATAATAAAAAGCAAATTTAGAATTCAAATAACCAATAAAAATCTGGAGTCGTACTTGAAACTTAAAGCAACAATCTATAAGCCAGATTTAATCAAACTTTTAAAAAGCGTACAAAGCCAATGCTCCCATTGATGTAACTATCTGTATTTGTGTTTTTATATGAATAAAGATTATATCGTATTTAAAGCTGTTTGTTTTAAATTAAAAATCAAATATATATATAAAAATACTACAATATTAAATAGGAAGTTTTTAGTAGCCCTTTAAAAACTAGACAATTTTGTAAATTGTTGCTTTTGGCTCTCCGATTGCTGACTTATGCATTAGACTCTTATTCCTCTCGGCAACAGACAGTTCGTCTCTACACCTTCATTTTTATAGTTCCCGTACCAGGGAATCGATTGTCTTGTAGCAAACGTTGGAACTCGACTTCTAATAGAAATGTTGCCAAGATTCTGAAGTATTTAGAATCCTTCATTTCTGTTATTAAAAAAATAAATGATGGTCAAATTTGCCGCCAAAGCCTGGCGTCATTGATCCAACACTTATTTAGAATATGTTAGATATAGCAGTAATCTCTCTGCGAAACCAGTTACGCAAGGAAACAATATTACGAATTCGTAACAATATCCTAAAACAGGCTTTTTTCTTTGTTTGACCAATCTTTAAAAAAATTTTAAAATATTTTAGAAACGATTTAAGTTTGTATCTTCGTCGCTCGTTTCAAGTGTGGGATTCAGGACTTTATTCATGAGAAGGAGACATTCTACTCTATTGAGTTTTCACTTTCTTTCCTATAGGACCTTGAAGTGGAAATCGTCTGAAACACTGACAGTAACGCTTCACAGTTTGGATGCGTATCGTTGATAAGATAATAGCTGCCATATATCCGCTGAAACGATAACAAATAAGTTACCATATACTCAAAGTAGAGCTTAGAAAATCGGAACAGGATTCTTTGGTTCAAATAATAAATACTTGAACATAGGAAGTGCCAATAAATTCTGCCCTTAAGAGGATTTTTACTTTCTAGTAATAGAGGTTCATCCATTATAGCTGTGGAAACATATCCCCCTCTTCTGAAATTACTTTTTAAGATTGTATGCTGGTTTTTGTTTGAATTTGCTTGCTTGTCTACTCCGAAAGTTCGATAATCAATGAAAATGGAAATAATATTAAAAAAAATACTTAGGTCAACAAAAAACAATTGTATGTTAGTTACTTTTCATTAAATAATTACAATTAATATAAATAATTTATCTAAAAATTAATGATTTTCGCAAGAATTGAACTCGCCTTCTTCGCCTTCACGCGAAAAATACTGAAATCCTCGCATGCACTGACTAAGCTACTACCTATTCAAATTTAGTTTTCATTACAAACTGGTAAAACTCTATTCAAAGTATTAAAGATTATTAAATTTAATGAATGAATTAATATTTGGAAAAAAAACTGAATTAATATCGAGTGCCATCCACTACAAGTTTTAATAAAATGTATTTGAACTTGAGTGGATGAATAAAAAGTATTCTATTAACGATTGAAAGTTTGAACAAGATGTATATAGGAGAGTGTGAACTAAAAGTAAAAAGTAAAAAAACAATGTAAATTTAAAAATAACAGAGGTTATTAAACAATAAGGCCAAACAAACGAAGGTTGTTAGATTGTTGTTGCACAATCTGTGGAATCATCTAAATCTTCCACAATTGATTTTAAATGAAAGTCAGAAGCAGCCCTTTCTGCTTTGAATTTAAACATACTAGAAATGCAAAAAGACTAGACACGTTTAGAACAAAATCAACAGATCTAAATTACAATCTGAGATGAATAAATGAATTAGCATGAATGAAGCCACCCCCTAGAAAGGGTTGAGACGTGTGTGTAGCTAAGGCTTACTGTTGCTCTTAGATGGCGCTACTTGTAAAACAAAGAGACGCATTTCTTAGGCTTAAATCATCTGCTGATCGTATCAGCGGCAGATTGTCCAAGGCGAATGGCATTAATCACAACACATTAAAATTTGAAAACAAATGCCCTGGAGCAGCAGTTCCCAGCCTCCAAAGTGGAAACTGATAGCTGTTTGTCGAATATCTAAATAACATTCAGCGAAAAACAGATGTGATCGCGCTGAATAGATGGCCAGGTTTTTTAAAGTTGAAATCTCGTGATTTTTTGCACCGCTATTAACTTCTAAGGTAATAAATTACCTTAACTTTTTTAGATATGAAGCAAAAAGTAAAGAAGAAGTTTGTTTGTCTGCATTTATAAGAATACTGGAAAGTAATAAACACAGCTAGCTGGATAATTAAAATTAAGTATAATGTTTCATCACTGGAATTGCAGTATATATCAGCTTTGGGACCAAATCAATCATCGGAATAAATTGATAAATCAATTCATTTAATACGAACATAATCGTCCAACAACCTTAACCCTTTGCGGTCCGATGTCGAGTGTGACTCGACATTCAAGACTGTGCATCATTTTGACATTTTGTTTATTTAT
>JAOUZG010013995.1:4074-97503 GCA_026289955.1 Argiope argentata | reverse complement strand
ATATATATATTCCTGCATAAATTGGTATCTTTTTTTATGATAATAGAACCTGACTGAAAACATAATCTCTTATCCAACTTAATACATCTTTTATTATTGTAATCATAAAACAAACGGAATTACAGGAAAGTGTGTAATAAAGTTTCACCATCCCAGTTGAGAGAAAGAGAGAGATGTCTTTTAAATTAAACAGGCCAACTTCTGCAACTTCGGGATCATTGGGGGAAATTACACAAATCCGGAGTAATTGGTATCGAAATAAATAATGAGAGCTATGTTCTTTGCCGAAGTCATTGCCCTTTTGTTAGCAAAGATGGCGTTTCGTAAACTATTTCATCTGTTGAAAGGGAAAGGGTCTATTAATTCCTTTTTTTTATTTTCTCGTTTATCTTGCATTCTAATCGTGTAAACTTGGAATCTTGAAACTTTGACTAATATGCATGTGCGTTTCTAACCTCCATGAATAATTTTTTTTAAATATTCTGAATTATGTCAGGATATATATGAACGCAATATATCAGAAACGAGTTGAAATAGACTTATGAAATTTAATATGTGGTCTTTGCATCAAATGTGTAGATGTTTGTCTATTAAATTGTATACTAAATATATTCTAATAGGATGATGAAATTTGTTATGAGATCGTAGCATTTTGTGTGAAATCTATTCAAATAGATTGATGGAATATGGGGTCTTTGCATCAAATAACAATTGGATCAATTGTGGTCTTTGCACAAAATTGGTCAAATAGGCTAAGGAAATTTGATATGAGATCTTAGCATTTTGTTCGAAATCTATTTAAATAGATTGATAGAATATGAGGTTTTAGCATCAAACGTGTAGCTTTTTGTCTATTAAATTTTGAGCGAAATCTATTCAAATAGAGTAATAAATGTAGAAACATATTCTTGACATCAAATGTGTAAATGTGTTCTATTAAATTCTGAAGGAAATCTATTCGAATGAAATTTGTCTGCTGTCTGAAGTTAACAAGCATTTGAGCTTTCTTAGCTATTTGAGCGATTTTATTCAAATATATTGAGGGATTATCTTAACGTCAAATGTGTAGATGTTTGTCTATTACATTTTGAACTAAATCTATTCCAATAGGATGATGAAATTTAACATGTGATCTTAACATTTTGTGTGAAATCTATTCAAACAGATTGATGGAATATGTGGTATTTGCATCAAAAAACAATTGAATCAATTGTGGTTCTTTGAACTAAATCTATTCCAATAGGCCAAGGAAATTTGATATGAGATCTTAGCATTTTGTTCGAAATCTATTCAAATAGATTGATAGAATATAGGGCCTTTACATCAAACGTGTAGATGTTTGTCTATCAAATTTTGATCGAAATCCACTCAAATAGAGTAATAAAAATAGAAACATATTCTTAACATCAAATGTATAAATGTGCTCCATTAAATTCGGAAAGAAATTTATTCGGTTGAAATTTGTTTGAATTTCTGCTGATAATCTGCTGCCTATGAACAAGATAACTACAAACCGAAAAAAGCTTGATAAATGAAATTTGTGATACTGTCTCACTATCTAAAATGTATATTCAAATCAATTTTTTAACCAAATCCATCAAGTTTTGACTCTTTGTCAATCTCCTCATTGACGTGTATAGAAATAAAACAGATCAAAACTCTCAAAAGTTAAATTAAATTTAATACTAAATTACACCAAATCGACACCAATACACAGAGAACTACAAATTTAATACTAAATTTGTAGTTCTCTGTGTATTGGTGTCGATCATGCAGGAAAAAGAGAGACACTATTGATTTTTCCGTTATCTTCACTTCACAACGAAGTGCTAAAGGCTCACATACGGAACTCTGAAAATTAGAATCTGAGAATTTGTGGCAATTATACGCCTTTATTACAATTATAATGCAATTCTTATGACAATTTTATTTTGGAGATTGCGAGAAAATTTCGGGGAGACCATTTTCTAAAGGAAATAGATACAGAGCCTTATAAATTAATCAAATCTACCCTCGCTATTTCGGGGTCGTTGAGTAAATTACGCTAATACATCGCAATGCATATCAAAGTAAGTAATGAGCGTTTCGTTGCTTTCCAAAGTCATTGCCCTCCGGATTGGCTAAGTTGGCGTTTCCCAAACACACAGGAATATATTATCTCATCAGTGGGACGAGGAAGGAACTGTTAATGCTTTCTTTTTTAAAGATGGGCTCAGCTGTTGCGTGTTGAAAGCGTTTTTTGTTTGTACTACGATTTCCTTTGTCATGTCACATTTTTTTAAATACCTTTGGCACACGTGAGCATGTGGAAACTCGTGACTGTACAGGAAACAGAAGTCGCGTGTTTTAATGGTTTGAATTTTTGCCTCTCTTGGATTGTTGGCTAACTGACTGTATTAACCAGCAGTTTTCTCACGTTCACTCTAATAAAGTCAAGCAGAGAGCATCTTGCAATGACATTAACCCCTTAACTGGTTTATTTTCCTTACTATCTAATAAGATGACACCTTCTATTTTGGGAATATTTTCTTATTTTGATTCAAATGGAAATCCACGGAATACTTGGCTTATCTACGTATTCGAAGTCGTTTTACTATTGAATTATAATAGCTATGAATGATTTATTTTTTTTATATACAACTATCAAAATTCGATAAATCGATGCACGTACGGCGTACGGGCAAACCGGTTAAGAGGTTAAAGTACATACGTTATGAAATATTAACTTTTGACATTAATATAGCATTTTTATTGAACTTATCATATCATCCTTGTAGATATTTGTAAAAATTATACCATGGTAGTGGTTAATATCATCCTCGAATTTGTGCTTTAGATTTGTTTTTCGCAACCGATTGGATTCAAGATTTGACACAAAACTGCACAAAATCCCAGACCCAATTTGATACATTATATTTAAGTCTCTACAATTTTGAACTATTGCGTTTATATTTTCTGAATGTACAAAAAAAAAAAAAACGCAGTCAAACCGTAGTTGGTTTTGGCTTAAAGTTGGAAAGTATTGTTACTAGCCGGCGGGCACAGAGGAAGTATGCAGAAGTAGGCGACATTTAACGAGGAGTTTCACGCCAGCCAGGTTGGTTTGGCGAAAGAAATAGTCTGGTAGCCGCTGGATCTTTCATGAAGCTCCGAGTGCTTTTTGGCGCGTGCTTGCTCGGCTATAAAAGGGACAGGTTGCCGTAGTTTCGGGAGTTTCCTCTCGGAAGAGAAGCGTGTAGCTGGATAGCGGATTACTTTTCTTGCTTGTTATTGGTTAGCTGTGTTTACGTTTGCTGTTAACGCTGTGTTATTGAGCTCGCTGTGATTTACTGTTTGCTGTGCTATACGATAGCTGTTTTGCAGTCTGTGTTTATTGTGCGTAAGGCTTGCATTTACGCTGTAAGTGACTGATTATTGTTGGATTGTGTTTATCTGAAGTTTTACTTTATCAGGTCATCCTGTAAATAGCTGTCAAATGCTGTAAATAAATTTGTTTGTACTCTCCTCAAGTAAAGTCCATTCAATCAGAACACGCTAACCTAAAAGCGTAACAGTATATACACTATAGATCTTAAATCTGAGTGCCGAATCTGATCCATCTACCTCTCTTCGTTTTGTAGTTGTGATACTAACTTATAATCGAACATCCGGACAGACGAACCTTATCTGAACAAATTTAGCTCCAACTTTGAAAAAAATCTGCAAATTTGGTGTAAAGACAATATAACGAATTTCAACCTAGTTATTTTTACCTAGTTTCAAAAATGTGTGTTTCGAATTCAGGGAGGCCTAAAATATGGATATTCATCAAAATGTCGAGTTCGGATTTTTTGACGGTTACCGTAGTTTCTTTACGCTGCGCATACAAGAAAGAAAAAAAAAATGGGCCCACTTTTTCCAGTATTATTTTGATTAAGGCAATCAAAATTTCGATAGCGAAGAAAATTATTTATACGATTATTTAATGTTAATGTAAACTAAATTAATGATTTATTAAATTATGTTTTTATTTAATTATCAAAAATCAGCTTTTCACTTCTATTGTAAAATATAAAAAGATTAACATTAATGATGATGTGTCCACTTTACAACGGAAAGAGGGGCACAGTAACTTCTGAGAGTATGGACCATTGAGTACCCCAGAGCAGAAGTCTGACTTCTAGCTCAGATGAGGATGATACACACACACTCGCTTGCACAGGTCCTTTTTACAAGGGAGCACATTTACCTCACAGATAGTACACAGAAGAACAACCATACCCTAACTGGGACTCGAACTCGGGACGCTTAGATCACGAGGAAGACGCCCTACCTCTGTGCCAGGAGGCCGGTTTATTTTTAATATTGAAATGACGAAAATAAAATAAGATTTTATACACACATCCATATTATTAAAGGCATTTCTAAATTTAATAAATACTTGAATTATTATGTGATACTTTATCCAATAATAGCAGGCACCCGGTGCTTAAGAGCCATCAAGCTCATGCTTCCATGGATAATTGATGCTTGCGCATCATAGATGCTTTATAAGAGAACCAAACACCACTTTAAACATGTTTGGCTGCCTTCATCCAATTTTTTTTCCTATAGAAATTCATATTTTTAAAGTATGTCATCGGTCTAACAATGGTTGATAATAGCTGAAAGCGGAAAAATCCTATTTCCGAGAGAAATCACAAAAGCACTAATACACTTCAAGTCTACAAATATTTTGGCTGTAATTTTTTATAACTTTCTTGTATATGTAGTATAGGCAAAATATATTAATCGTCAAAATACTCAAACTCGAAAGTTTGAGAGACAAATCCCCACGTATTAGACCTCCTTGAGTTCGAAAGAACATTTTTGAAAAATATACATCTACGAGTCCGAGACAATGATAATTCCAAAATGCTTTGATCTAGATGAATGAAATCTGGCATTTGGTCTTTATAGCAAATGAGTGGATTTCTCGCAAAATTTGAGCCAAATATTCTACAAGAAAGTGTATCTATCAGGCTGTTCGAATATAAATTAACATGATAGCTAAAAAACAAATACTGCTAAACACATACCATTCAATGCACAGAATTAACATCTATAGTGTAGACTCTTATCAAATTTTGTGCTATATTCGATAAGGGATTGACCGTCTGTCTATCTGTACTTTCAGAAACATGTAAACGTCGTAACTCAAAAACGCAATGGCTTTAATATATCAAATCCGCCTTGGGATTTTAGGAATAAAATTACAGTTCTATGTCAAGTGCAATGCGGTTTTGTGTCGACTGTTTGTTACAATAAGGTGAGAAGAATGTGTCTGCCGCCTTTCTGGCATAGGGGTAGCTCGTCTTCCACGAAAGCTGGGCGTCCTTCCACGAAAACCGGATTCGAGCCCGGTTCGGGCATGGCTGTTCTGTGTACTATCTGTGAAGTGTATGAATCTGCCCCCCCCCCTGTAAAAAGGGTCTGTGCAAGCAACTGAAAATGAGTGAGTTGCTGAGACATACTCTTGGCACTAGTTGGCGCTACTTCAAAAAACAAGAGACGCCCCTTCCGGCTTAAAACTCGCTGATGCCTCAGCGAAGCTAGTCTATGGCAAGTACCACTAATAACAACAACAGAATGTGTCTAAAACACGAGTTCTATTTTCATATACTATTAACTGTATGCCGGAGTTTAATAACTCGCCAAGGTTAACATGCTAAGAATACTATGGCAGGATCAATAAAAATGTTAAATTCAAGCCAAAGGTTAGTATTTCGCGATTATTGTACGCCACTGACTATGCAGGACATTCTCTGGGAAAACCTTATTATTATAGAGGAAACGAGAAAGGTTTGAGGAGACTACTCCCTCTAGTTATTAGATTTCTTTCTTATCCCTCTGCTTAATAGTTCATCTTAGTTTCTTTTAACTGTGATATTGAAACTGTGCTTTAAGTATTGAAACTAATTTGAACTAATTTGAAACTGTGCTTTATAAGTATTGTCCAAATTATATCTTAAATTTGAATTTTTGTCATTTTAAAAGCCCTTTTTTTTGCTGCTTTCTAGAAATATACTCATTTTTTAAGCTTCAAACTACTGCTGGGAGAGCTTCTTATTATTCTTAAAACTAAAATAATACTCCAAGCATTTTAGAATTCCATCGGCTTATTTTTTTTCTCACTTAACAGCATTTATTACAAACATTGCCAGATTACAAAAGGCTTACAATTGATTATCAACTATTATCCCAAAAATAAACGAAATAATATTAATAAAAATATGTTTATCAAAGAAAAATATCGTTTGCTTTTAACTTTTAATAATATTTTAATTGAAATAAAAATTGTGAAAAAGAATCGTCTGCTAAATATCCATTAACAGATGCAGATTATGATATTAACTCAAACACCTTTCAATAAGTTTTCATCTGCTACATTTCAAATGTTTGAAATTAAAGCTACATTTACCTTCTCTAAACTGCAAATTACAGGTATTATTGTAATGGCCCTCTCGTCACTCAAAATAGTAATTACGATTCAAAATGTGATAAGAAAATACAAGCAATAATCAAACTTGTTTTTCAAGAAAGCTTAGAGAATTTACTTGTTATCATTTAGATTAATCAACATTTAAATAAACAAAAATTCCAGTCAGACACGAAAATAAATTCCTTCTTTGTGAAACGGGATTTTCAAATTACTCAGTAGCCCGTTCGTGAGAATTAAACTGAAAATGATTCAACAACGTGTCTCATGCTTAATTTGCTAAACAATAAAGTTACGATAAAGGCCTGGATCACGAAAAGCAATTTCAGAAAAGGCTTAATGAAGAACCCGGATAATTTATGCACGATTTCACAGGAGAGGAAATAAAATAAAAATTTTGATTCAATGCAAATGGTTTTGCCCTTCCCGTTCTCAAAGTGTGGAACAAAGCACGAATGACTAAGGTTATTCCCAAGCTGTCGCTCGAGCCGAAAGTCGCAACAAAAGCTTATAAATAATAATGAAAAAAACTGTAAAACACATTTATAAAAAATGAATAAAAGGCTCGTGACCTTTCACCATGGAAGAAATCACAGTGACATTTCCTCCTCCCCCCAAATTACTTACATTTCAACGACAACATAATTTCGCAACGAAACATTCGAAGGATATAAAAACACCAGCCGTCTGTGTTCTAGTTGGACTCAAAATAAATCATTTCTAAGTTTCCGAATTCTATTTAGAATAATTTCACGGCGAAAAAAAAAAGAAAAGATAAGAATACGAATGAGATTTATTTTTCATTTTATTCCGCAGACGGAAAAACTCAAGGTTAAGTTGAGATGACTCAGACTTTGTGTGCATGAATTTACGACGGATTTTTATTTATTTATTTATGCGCTTTCTTGGCTTATTTTGGAAGTTATGCTTGAGTCTTCTTGATCAAAATTTGCCGAAATATCCTTTAAATGGGTCATGAGGTTTCAAGGAGTCTTGTATTTTTCTCACAAACCCCTCATTAGACAGAGAATTAATTCGCTGTAACTTTGTCGTTATGTTCGATTTCCCCTTGAACCAGATAAATGATGTGAGACATTCCGAACCCGGAGGTCTTTCGATAATTGTGTTTATTATCCTCTATTCACGGATTTCGATTTGATTGGAAGTGGACGCTTGCCGACGGGGAAATAGTCTGCGATGAAAGGTTAAATTCGGATTCCGAATTGTTCTATTAAGAATGTCCATAAATGTTCGTTCTTGAAATTTATTATATTTAGAGCATTTTTACTTCTGTCGGCTTTCTGGCACAGAGGTAGCATGTATTCCTTGTGTTCTGGGAGTCCTGGGTTCTAGTCCCGATTCGGACATGGTTGTTCTTCCGTGTGAGATGTGTGACTGTCCCCCCCCCTGTAAAAAGGGGTTGAACAAGCGACTGTGATGAGGGTGTAGCTAAAGTCGTACTCTTGGCCCTAGTTGGCGCTACTTGAAACAAGAGATGCATACATTCAGTTTAAAATCTGCTGATGTATCAACGGGGCTTGTCCACGCCAAGTGCCATTTTTACTTTGATATAAAAAGATAACAGTATTGTATATTTAACTTGAAAATTAGAATAGTCTACACATTTTGGGCCTCCCGAGAATGTATATATATATATATATATATATATATATATATATAGATATATATATATATATATATATATATTTATATATATATAATATGTGTGTATGTGTATATAATTATGCCTGTCTTTCTGTAAGAGAATAAAATAGCTCAAAAATACTTTGAATTAGAGGCGTGAAATTCGGTACATGATCTTTAAAACTGCAGATATTTATCAATTTTTCAACGAAATCTATCCAAAGGAAGTCTGACAGTCCGGTTACTCGGATATAAAATTAGCACGATGAATACAAAACTATGGGAACAGCATGAATAAAATGTGTATGTATAAGATTTTAATATATGAAGTAAAGATTCACATTAGATACAGAGCCAAATTTATCAACAGTTTGACAGTCTGTCGGTCTGTAATTTCGCAATCATGGGAGTGGAATAATTCAAAAAGGCAATGATTTTAACCCCTTAACCGGTTTATTTTCCTTACTATCTAATACGATGACACCTTCTATTTTGGGAATATGTACTTATTTTGATTCAAATGGAAATCCATGTAATACTTGGCTTATCTAAGTAATCGAAGTCATTTTACTATTGAATTATAATTACTATGAATGATTTATTTTTTGTTTACAACTATCAAAATTCGATACATCGATGCATGTACGGCGTACGGGCAAATCGATTAACGGGTTAATACATGAAATTTGGAGTGATTTTGCTTCTATAATTGTAGTTATGTGACAAGAAATAAGTCCAAAATACATATTCGATACTAGCAATTAATGTCAAACATCGCACTCTAATTGGCATTACGGGGTAGCCACCATCTCTGATTTGATTTAAACCTTCTAATAATGTAAATTATGATATGATAGAAGTTTTTCAGCTCAATATCAAAACATGAGTCAGATTTCTTGAGAAGTGTGAAAAACTAATTCGTAAGCAAATGAATTTAGAAAAAAATGCAATTTTGGCATAATTGCACTGGCATCGATTTAGATTGATCAGTGACGATACTAAAATACTAAGAATCAAAGTATCAAAACACAAAAATATAAAAAAAACAATTTCAAAAAAGAAAGTGAAATCTACATTCGCAAATATCAAATTATCATGCGAGAACATTATTATTTTCCAAGTCAGTATTTATCTTAACTATCCCTTTATAATTTTTTTAATCTTTCATTCTCAATTTTTCAAGCTGGCAAGCAGAGGTTTGTTGCTCGACCAATTTTACAACGGAAAAAAAAAACCATCGTTTTTCTAAATATCCACATTCTTGCGTAATCTGATAGTCTCGTGATTATTTCAAACTAATTTAAATTGGTTAATGACAAATTAATTAAATCAATTCGTAATAATTCAGAGAATAAATGATTTGAAATCAAGTGTGAATAATCCAATTATCGCCAAATACGATAATTTTCTGCATTAGCTTCAAATAACCCTAAAAGCGAAAAACGAATGCCTCAAAAGCGATAAATCGCCACTTTTTTACCTACGCATTTTGAGGCTTTT
The DNA here is from genome assembly GCA_026289955.1 of Argiope argentata. Lineage (NCBI taxonomy): Eukaryota > Metazoa > Arthropoda > Arachnida > Araneae > Araneidae > Argiope > Argiope argentata. Next base: position 87,902 of record JAOUZG010013995.1, on the reverse strand, counting down.
AAAACCACCTAACCAAAGCAACATCATGTTCTCATGTGATAATAAACGAATAGAATCAAGAACTTTGATCTGAAAACGAGTGAAATGGTATAGCAAACTCGAGCTCAGTATTTAATATGCAAAAAATGACCCCAAAAGGTACAAATCAACATGAAAATTCCAACGAACTGTTTTATTTGCAATTGGAAGACGCTATATATACAGTTAAGATTCAATAAACAATATAGATCTGTAATTACTGGTTTGTTCGTAAACTGTGTTTAAAAATCTTTTTTTAAAGTAAAAAACGTTTTTTAGCACCATTTTGGATTAATATTTACTAAAAATTTATTATTTATACTATAGAAATATTTTGACGACTTCATGCCGTATCCGTCTGTATGTTTCAGAGATTAATTATTTTTCTGCTTTTTTAGCTTTTTAAAAACTTATAATAATACGAAGCCTAAAAACATATCAAGAATTACGTTCATTACGTATTATAAATAATTACAATATATTTATTTTACTTCATGAACCACCAAACAAATTAACGCAATACCCATAAAATCAGCTGCTTGCAAGCGGTTCAAATCGAGCACCATTACTCTTGTATTTGAATAGATTATGATTTATAATTGATAACGCATTGCAATTTGCTGAAACAAAAGTAGTACTTTTTTAAAGGTAAGAAATCTATTTTTTTTTTCAGAGAAAGAAAGGAATAAAGTATCCGATATATCAAAATAATTTTTGTACTAATTTATTGTAAAAAATACAGTTTCCAAAAAAAAAAAATATTCTACGACTAATTTCCAAAAGTGTGGGAAAAAACATTATTACATTGTTCGTGCTAAAACGGAATCATTTTTTTTCTTAACCACAAAAGAAATTCGGCCTTAAGTTTAATTCATCATGTTACAATACGGAGAAAGTAAAATAATTAATCACGAAGGCTAACAAAGAGGTATCTGGACTTAAGGTTAAGTTAATTAATCTAAAACACGCTTGCTAATTATGTTCCGAATTGCTTCTAATATGGCGTGATTAATAAAAGTATTCGCCTTTAAGATATTTTGTAATCCTCACTGCCTTTTCATGCATTCGTTATTAATCTCCGAAAATAGCAATTTATTTTCTGAGCTAAGTAGACAAGCTTTTTTTTTAAACTTTTACCCAAAATTCTGGACGAAATAATTAATGAAAGGAGAAATATATCGGTGTGATGTCAAGAAATTAAATTTGAGCATATCCTAGTTAATTAAGACTGTATTGTTACTTTATAGTTCACACCAATGGTAATGTAAATCTGGGCATATTAGCATGATCATAACTCGAAGGAATTATGATAATAAACTGACATCATTCACTTAACTGAAAGATTTTTATTTTTTAATGCTCTACATTTTTATTCATAACTAGCAGTACCCGCACGGCGTTGCACGTGGCTTAGCATCCAAGAAGAAAAATTTGCTTCAAACTTAAGTCTAGTCTCCACCCGATATGACATGGGCGTGTTAAGCAACGTCAAACAAACAAAAAAGTATATTTAGAAATTTTAGAAAATAACTACAATTTTTTTATAGAACACATTCAGAAATATTCAAACCTACAAAGATAAAAAAATATGATACATCTGCAGATAAGACACAGGCGATCATTTCGCTCCTCAGGAGATTCATTTTGTTTCTGCAATTCAGTTGCAGTGCAATTTAAAGAAAGACGGTTATTTCGATCATCAAAAGACTCTCCTTCCCTAAGTGTGGACATCATTTCTCTGATATTCGCTAACTGAACGTTTCTTTCCTCTCTATTTTTCTCATCGCGCAACAAACAATGTTTTTTGGCATTTAATGTATTCCTGCCAAGGTTGGATTTCTTTCTTTTGGGCATAATGAGATTTGAATCGCTGTTTAAAATCAGATGTAAACAAAAAAAATGTATCACATATGAATACCACAGTTCTTGCTATTTGCACACGCGCAGTTCAAGGTTTTCGCGCATGCATGGATAAGTGATAAGTTAAAATAACAATTATGAAACTCCTTTTTTTATATTGATATTACTTATATTGATTTTAAAACCTTTTCCAATAAATTCTCTACAAAACGCTATAAATATCTCCAATTTCCGGTAACTTTTTCTCAGGATTTTGCGTTTCAAACATGTAGGCGCTTTCAGGATACTTCATTTTATTATATGTATAAATAATTAGGAAAGGCAAACAACAAATCCACTAGCCCAAGAAAATGGTCCGATTTCTATAACTTTTATTTCACATGAAATATCATATATATCCCTAAATATGTTATCATTGGTCACCTTTCCCTGTTCATCTCCCATTCACAAAAGAAATAGTAGCACTTCATCACTGTACATCTCTATGAGTGAAATAGACCTCGTGTGAGCTCATAAAATGCAATCATTACAACGGTTTTATGAACTTTTTTATTCAATTTTAAGTATTGGACTCTGATCTGAATTTTTGAGAAATAAATCAAAGATACCTGAAATTTAGCGTAACTCTTAGAATCAACAACTGGACTTATTTCGCCAATTAATTTATTCATTTTCCTTCCATAACTAAAGAATGAGAATTTTCTTTGTTTATTGGGGAATTGTAACTCAAAACAGTTTTTTTTTTCTTTCGGCGCAATAAGATGCACTTGACTACCATTACTAAATTAATTTTATTAATATGGTAGCTGGACACCCGGTGGTCGAAAACGACTAATGAAATTATTAAGATTCATAAGCATGACAATATTGAATTGTCGTTATTCTGCTGGAACTTCAGTTCTGAATGAACCTTTTATCATGTCAGAACATGATATTATTTTAGGCTTTGTGGCGTCAAAAAAAATCCGGAGGCGAAAAGTAAAAAAAAACCGTAGGAGAAAAATAAAAATTCTATTATATGCACGAACATCTCAAAAAGTCAGCATTTAATAACGCGATGCCATCGAATTTACAAAACCTCTGATTTAAAAAAAATAACTTAATGACTACAGCAAATAGAACCTAGAAAAATGTCATTTTGAGCACGTGATTACATGAAAGGAAATAAATAGGAAATGTGACATTTTTTTTTCTAAACAATAAGTGTGAGACAAAGTTTTTTGGATCGTTTGCAATGCTAAAGTGACTCAATAAATGAAGCAATTAAAGTGAATAAAAATATAATTTAACTCGCACGAGCACGCGGTGCTTGGCCGTTCAAGAAATGATGTTCTGACATGATGTATTGAAATATACATAGCAGATTTCATTTTAATCTTTATTTCAAATTATAACGAAAATATTAATTTAGTTTAAATTTCAAATTCCAAATTTCAGGCATCTAATTCAAGCTGCTTTTGCATCACCGTGCTAACAGTAAGAAAGACACATCAACAAACAGGCATAACTCCAAAAATAGTCTGAAACATAGAAATCCATCATAATCTCGAGTTCGAATTTTTCTGTATATTTCTTACACGAGAAATTTAAAATAAAAGTAACTCAATCGGGAATATATAACTCAGAAGTGAGACAAACCCAGAATTTTTTTAAAATTCAGGATGTTTGGTTGCTTTATTAATATTTGAAATCAGCCTACGGCGTTTCTTTAAAAAAAAAACAAATATTTGGCACGAATGCAATGAACGCAATAAATGAAAAAAGAAACTCTTTCTCAAGATATACATTTGTAAAAAAGTACCCTTAAGAATACAAGTGATGAAGTGACAAAATTGGGCGTATTTGTCGTCTCATGGGCGGACAATACGCTCACAGGTTAAATAAAAGGCGAGAGGAAATGGTGGGAGGGAGAAAATCGGGTGCCGAAAGCAAACATTGGGAATGGCAAAGTGTTGAAATCTTTAAACATTTCGGGATACAAGTGTTGATCAAGCTCAAAACCATTATTATTCATTGCTAACTATTACCTACGACTTCGTAAGCATGGAAAAGCACACAACTAACCTAAAAACATTTTATTGACAATGTGTTTCGGAAATAAAACAAAACAGCAAATCGACCGTATTTCTTTAAAATCAAGTCAAATCTATTTTGTGTATCGATCGAGATTGTGATAGCTACAACAGTACCGTTGTAGCTATAACTTCATTTTTGCACCAGTAATTAAGTCTTCTTATAGAATAATCCCAGAGAACCCAAGAGAAAAATGTAATTAATAGAAGTATATGAATTAATTTAATTATTAATTAAATTTTTCCCCATTCATACTTTCAGCTTATACTTTCTTTCTATATGGGTTACATTATCCTTGTTTTTTTAGATTGCAATCGGCAAAAATACTTATATTACGAAAATACAATCTAGATTTAAATGGTACTTATTAGTACCGTCAGTAGATAAAGGGTTAATCACCAAAGAATTTGTCAAGAATCACACGATTGATTCTGTGAAACAAAAGGTTAAAGTTACGTAAGGTTTGGTAACTATAACACACCAGCATAACACAAAGGCTTTTCTGGAATAACAACTTTATTGGATAGTACGCGAGAAAGTTTTACAGAGACTACTTCCAGTTGTTTGTTAAAATAAGCCATAATGCTCAATAATATAAGTTAATTATACCATAATGCTCAATAATAAAAGTTTGAAAAGAGGATTCTTAAAAATTCAATCCATATAAAAAGAATTTTTAAAAAATATTTATGTGTAAGTAAAAATCGAATCTGTTCTTTTACTGAAATCTTAAAATAATGATTTTTTTTAAATATCAAGACAATAAATTAGTTTAAATTCCTTAACCACTTCGCATACAATGACGTGTCTGACACGCGCATCGAATGACTGAATTTTTATTTCCAAGTCTGCAATTAAGCCACAGAATTAAGTATTTAAATTCGAAAAAATCAATATGAAACGATTTGGTATCCCAAATGCTCCATATATGATTTAAAAAATTAAATTAACAATAAATTACCAAAATAGGATGAGTTATCTAATTAGAAAGTTGAATAAATTCGTGTGTCAAGTGGTTAAAGTCTTATTTTAAAGCATCAAAAAGACAATCTTGAGACGATTTTCGTAATTCTGAATAGGGGGATCACGTGAGGAGGATATCACTTAAGGTGATAATCCCTCTTCAAACTTCCGTGTCACATTTAGAAGCGAGGAAGTTGGACCCTCAACATCAGATTTCATTTGTGCCGATCTCACACGCAAATCGGATCTTTGGTGAAATAGGAAGTTAAACCTAAAACCCTCTCATTCCGAAGTCAACAACTTCGTGCTAGATCACAGCAGCTCCATTCTCGGGTTTTATCTCGAATCTCTAGTCATTTCAAACGTTTGTATCGTCTCAATCGTCAACTCTCTCCCGACAGACAGACCGAACATCCCATTGACCCTTTACACGGGAAAAGCCTCTGAAAGATAGACTAAAAATTAAAAAAAAATGCAAATCACAGGGTGGACAAACCACTTATCGCGTTAAATCAATGGCCGAGCGAAAGCTGGAGGGGGGTGAAAAGAAATCAGATGCTCCAGATCAAAATCACGTCTGGCGGGGTGCACGAACTGCATCTGATGAATGATGATGGCGATCATGACGTCCACTCAGACGTTGAACCCTTTCTTCGCTTCCTACAGCCCAATTCATCACTCATCACCCCAGACGAAGGAAATGAATATTAACTACCGTAGTAACGTGATGATGAATGCGAAATTGGGGAAGAATGAAGGTGGTTAAGTTTCAAGATCAAGGGCGCGTTGTCTTTTGACGGTGAGAAAACTGTTGTAAAAGGCTCTTGGCACTCGAGTATTAACTTTGCTGCTTTGGGCTTGGTTGGAGGGGATGTCTTACGAATGTTTATGAGCCAATTTTTAGTAAGGAGGGTTGAACTTTTAATTATTTTTGCATGAAGGTCATTAGGCTAGTTCGGAATGAGGTTTGCTTTAATTATGATTACGTCAATGCGAAAAAGTTCATCTATTTTGAAATTCCTAAACCTGAGAGAAGGTTCTATTGAGTTTAATTAAAACGTGCATTATGGGATGCTTGTCAAAAGGAACAAAAGGAATATTAAAGGAAAGCGAGTGGAATCCAAAAGAAATCATGAATAAAATTAAAATATATTGCAACTTTCGGGATAAATTTTTGGAAAATGTTATAAAAAAGGGATATTTCGAATTTTTGTTGAATAAAATAAATTGAAAAAATATATTAAGTCAAAATATAGCATTTAATTGTCATATTTTGTTTCAATTTTTTTTTCAAATTGGTGGAAAAGAGAAGGGAGAGGGCTGACTTAAAAGAGATATGAACAAAAAATTTTTAGTTCAGAAATTTCTCAAACGATTTGTTCAAAGTTACAGATATTTTAAGAATAATGTACCTAATTTCTGAACTAAAATATAAGGAGTATTTTCATCCAACCTTTAAACATTAGATTCTACAGACAAATAACATGCAAATTTTCTCTTTTTTTTCACATTTAGAAGCATTAGAGCAATTAAAGGATATTTTTAAATTAACATCTGGTTTATTATCTAGTTCAGAAATTGCAGAACTTATTGATTTTTTGCTAAAAATATGCATTAGATTTTAATTTTTGAGGCTTTTCGTAAGAAAATTCTACTAAAAATTTAGATTTTGAAGGAAATAGCATGTATAATAGCATAAAATTGTACATGATGAAAGTAAATATGAAAATCAATATCACTTCTCATATACTGATGCCGGAAGCAAAATTCACTGTCTAGAAATTAAAAGATAATAAATTTTTCTAGTATCTTGGCAAAAAATGACTTTACCAACTTACTAGTCTTCCTTAAATATTTACAAATCATCGAAATATTTGACTTGCTATTGAAATATTCTATATGATATGCCAAGGAGCTTTTGCTATTCCAAAAGTTACAGCAAATCACCGTCTACCTATACCCCCCCAAATTATACGTTATTTCTTCATAGTACAATAAACTTCATAGTGATGAAATGCCCCATTTATGCGACATAAGAGAATAAAAGCCTTGTTAATATATGGTTTCTCCGCTGATTTCTTTCGAAGCAACTGTGAAATGTAATACTAAAATCATGACTTCGGAATTATTAGTTGATAAATCATTAGAGAGAACATTATCTGACGCTAATTTAAATGATGTGTGAAGTGCTCCACATTCTTTTACAGCCGCGACTCCACTGAAAATCTACGAACTTAATTTGTTAGGAATAACATTATAGAAGGGTGCGTTGACTTGGTGGCAACATCTCGGCTTCGGAACAGGAGAATTTTAGGTTCGAAACCCAATTCCACAGATGAACCGTCATTTAAGCGAGTCTAGTACACTCGAGGTCAAACATCCCTTCGCTGGTGCGTGGGGAAATTCGGGAGCTGAGCGGTGTCCCAACTCAGGTGTCATCTTCGTCATCTGACCACGGTTCAAAATTAGGAAGTTAGTCTAGATTTCCTTTAAAACAGAATGTTAGTGTGACTGAGCTGAACTGAAACAAAACACCATAAAATAAAAACATTCTTGCTTGATTCAACCTGTTTTGCTGAAATAAATAGTCTTGAATAACTAGAGATTTGGATAACTAGACGATTAGAGATTTTTTTTAAAAAAAATTAAGCTTTTATTTGCATGCTCATAGATTATCTAAAATAATAAATGTATTATTAGCAGTCAAAGTTGGAAATGAAAGTATTGTAAAGACGTGAGGGACTAATCTTTGCCGACCTCCGTATAAGGATCGTATTACATTTGACGCCAGATGGCACTGTAGCCGAGTGGAGCTGTGGTAAAGATTAGCTACGAAGAAGAGCATCGGTGAAGCAGTGGTCTATTCGAGTTGCCAGGATGATGTATTTACTGTTCAGTTATGAGCTCTATTTTCTACTATTAATTGTTGTGTGCTGTATTTGTTTTGTGCGGTGTTGTGCTGTCTTTGTGACATCTGAGAAAAAAATTAAAATATGTCCAAAACTTGTGATTCATCCTTTCGGCTTCAGTGCATTATGGCTTTTCACAATGTATGATATATGTTTAAATTTAAAATTTAATTATGGTTTGTTTGTTTTTTGTTCTATGCCATACAACGTTAGTACTAACTTTAAAATGTTAAAAATTTTACATTATAAGCCCGGATTTATGATAATTCACGTTGTTTATTGAAATGTTGATTTTACAACTTTCAATTTGGCGTCATTTTTATGTCACTCTTTTGAAAGACAACTGCTTTATAGTACTTCAAAAAACGCTTATACAGTATATCACATTGAAACTGCTAAACACCATTCACAAGTATATAAAATATTCCCTTCAACTCAGTAGAAAAAATTCTGCTACAGTAACCCTTTCAGATTCTCAGATCAAATTAGACTTTTAAATGTGTCTTAATACATTCAAATAAAACTGAACTTCCTATTTAAAACATCCGTCTTTTAATTCATAATTTTCTCACCTACACAAATAAAATTTTTGCTAATCCACGCACCTGTGTTTGCTCTTAACTCCTTTAACACTATCGAAAATGACATGTAATTCGATTTAAACTTTTTTTCTCACGAATATTAAATGGCAACACGTGGGCTTGGGAAAACAGATGGTCCATTTCCATAAAAAAAAGCTTCCGTTCGAAAGATTATATCAAACAAATCATCCAAAGCATGACGACCGCTGTGTAAGCAGAAAAAAAGAATATCCAATGATTACAATTATAAGAAAAAAATATGCCTTCCTATGTCACTGACACCGAGCTTTTATTACTCAATTAGCAAAACTGTTGCCGGAAGCTGGGTTCAAAGGCTCATGTGTTCAGTTGAACGTTTGGACAGTGGGACAAAGAGGAATGACAAAGTGGCGCCAAGTGACTAATTGGAACGCCAAAAAGTTTATTTGGCGAAATAAAGGGATTTAAAAAGAGCTTTTGTCGTTTTTAAACAACCCATTCTTTAACGAATTTGGCCTAATGAATTTTTATTTTGTCTTTACATTATTGTAAGCTATGCTAGGCTTAAAACTGATTCACAATTTATAGATTAAGTTTGATATTTGATACTTCATGTGTTTTTTTTTAAAAAAAAACGCTTTGAAATAGTTGTAGTTTTGAATATTTGCATAAAAAAGATTGAAAAAAACTTTTATGAAATCAAAATATGTCTGTTAAATGATAAAAGTTTTTTAAAAAAGGAAAAAAAAGAAACTATATATTTTCTTTTTAAGAAACTGTGTAGTTTTTAAAAAGAAATACAAATAAAAAATCTTTTAATTAAGAGATTAATCAAACAATTTTTTGGAAATTTTGCATTAATATTAAGAAATATATTCATTACTGTTTTAATTTAAAGAAATTATCTGTATATTTCTATCTAGTCTTTAAACATTGGAGTCTGGCTGATAAATAGCATCCTATTTTCATTGTTTTTTCGATTGGTGACGCTTAAAAACAACTGTTGTATATTTCTAAATGAAAAGATTACTTACTCTCTTGTTCTGGAATAGCAGAACATGTTAAGAAATTATTATATCAGATTTAAACAAAAATATATGAATAAAAGATTGATTTATGAGGTTTTTCGTGAGAAAATTCTATTGAAAAATCAAAATTTGAGAAAATAGCATTTAAAAATGTAAAGTAGCATTAGAAAGCATAAAAATGCAAGTATAAAAATTAGTATATTTTTCCAAGAATTGGATTTAGAAATAAAATTTAAACCGCTATACGTAGATTTTTTTTATTAGAATAGTTTTATATAACCTTATGAATATTAAATTAAAAAATTTATCTTATCGCAAGAAATTAATTTTTCAGCATATAAAACTACTTAAATATTTATGAGTCTCACTAATTACCTTTAACATAATATTAATATTATTATAGTATTTTATAAATTATTGAGTTTATATTTTTAAAAATATTCATTGCTTGACAAATAGGTTACTAATTACTCTTCAGACGCTTTCTTGAGGGAATATTATAAGGGATCTGACTGAAAGTCTAATGAAAACTCAACATTTCTATCAATCAATTTGTCACATTTTTATAGCATTTTGACATTTTGAAATTATAATTTAGCACCTATACACATTTGAATGAGGGTGGTAGGAAAAAAATGGCGTCGAAATAACCAACTGCTGCTCTAAATGGTTGATTTGGCGAAGCAACAGATCACGTGTCCGTAGAAGAATGATTAATCTTTGTAATGACGTTCACAATGAAAGTACATAATGCAAAGTAGGGTATGTTTAATGCATGCGTCCTGCCTGGGTATGTAAATAATTCGCAAAGTTATTATGCACTTAAATGTCAGAAACTCCCGAGGAAAAGTGGACTCGAGTTGATGAATGGACTCCTCAAATGAAGGCGAAGTGCTTCGTTAAACGTTCGGAGGGACAGGCGGAACGTCCACCATCTGCGAGAATTCATAACTGTTTCATGAGAGGCGGTTATTAGTATAAGTGAATTAAGCGCTCTTCTTCGAATTTCGACATTTTGGATATTTCAAGGATATTCATTAATGGGAAATCTTTTAGTCAATTTAATTTCCAGAGATCAAAATATACAAAGAGAAAATATTGTAATCGTAAAAGAATTCGAACTCGAAATTTCGACGAATCTCCAAATTTCAAATCTTCTTGAATCTGTGAAATACATTTTTGGAATTATTTCAATATGTCTGTCTATGAAAAAGCTAAATTAAAATTTTTTTAACAACACGGATGAAATTTGACATGTAGTCTTAACATTAAATGTATAGAGATGCTTAAAATTTAAAACATAAAAATCTCTATACATTGTAACATTAAATCTTTTTTTGAACGGCATCCGTTTAAAGGAAGTTTGTCAGTATCTCTCAGATTCAACACCTAAAATGTGGTTACAAATTCGCCTGTAATTTCGAATACGCATAAACGCGCTAACTCAAAGGCGCAATAACTAAAATGAATAAGATTTGGTAAGTGTATCTTGTTAAATCTTGGTTTCGGTCGATAGGAAAATTAGCATGTTTGATTTTCGGGTTCTTGTGTGCTAATAGTACGCCAGGATTTAATCACCAAATATTTTCAGAATAAGATCTAAAAATGTACTAAATTCACATCAAGGATCGATGTTAAGCAATTATTGTTGACCAAAGCGATGAAAGGAATCTACAGTCTTCTCCAAAGTCTGCAATTTTATGTAAAAATTGAGAGAAGGGAGAATACTTTTATCAGAAATTATGTGAAAACGCTTTGTGGAAATCAATCCTTATCTTTTTTTCCTACTTTAAAAGAAGAAAAAGCATCTTTCTTTTATACAATTTACCAGTTGATAAATCCGTCGTTTGCCAAGATGTTTTTATGTTTATTATGTTTTATATAGAAATACATTTTGTATAAAAATATTATATATACACAATATAATATAGTATAATACACAAAATCATTTAATCTTTCTTGAACTTTTCTTTTCTCAATTCCTACTGTTAGTTTCTCTCTCTCTCTCTCTCTCTCTCTCTCTCTCCCTCTCTCTCTCTCTCTCTCTCTCTCTCTCTCTGTGTGTGTGTGTGTGTGTGTGTGTGTGTCTTGTTCAAATTTTCAATCGTTGATAAAATATTTATCCACTCAAGTTCAAATACATTTTTTAAACTTGTAGTGGATGACACTTGATGTTAATACAATTTTTTTTTGAATATTAATTCATTGTTTAAATTTAATTAATTTTAAATAGAGTTTCAACAGTTTGAAATAAGAATTGACTTTCACAGGCAGTAGCTCAATGGGTAAATTGCGGGGATTTCGGTAATTTTTCACATGAAAGTGAAGAATGCGAGTTCAATTCTTGCGAAAATCTATCATTTCTTGATAAGTTATTTATATTAATTGCAATTGTTTAATAAAGAGTAACTAAAATAAAAAAATTTGTTCATCTAAGTAGGAATTGACTTTCATTTTTTTATATTACTAGTTTAAATTTAATTGAGGACATAAATTGAGCTAGTTAACTTTTAAAAACAGACTATTTCTAATTTTCTTTATAAAATATTACATTTTTAATAAGAATTTCAAATTTTATTCTCGTTTATTCAAGTAAGATTATCATGAGCATTTGAGATAATTAACTAAATAGTAATTAATTTAAAACTTCCAATTACTTAAATTCCAGAGATATATTGGCGTGATTCGTCATATCGTGGAACTTAGCTGCCGTCCTGCACCTGTTTCATTTGCACGCAAGAAACTTTCCTTCCCAGTCTTCGTTTGAATTTGCTTGGACGGACGGTTTCTAACAATTTAAAATTCAATACTCCCCTCAGTTAATTTTTTACTCATTTTTCACTTCTTAAAAGATACAGCTTAAAATGGCAGGAGATTTCAAAGGAAATGATTTTTTAATCTAATTTAAAACCAACTTTTAATATAATTTAAAAATAATCTTTTAAAACCAATAAAAAAACTTCGCAAAAATTATTTGGATGTATGTTTTGCAGTCATGCTTAAGTAATAAAAAAAGCATCGAGGGTTCTGTTTTGTCATAAATATATTGATGTTAAGTTATAAAAAACTTTCAGCTTTTTGATATAAAGGTTGATAAATGTTTATATTCGTTATGTTAATCGAATGAAATGTGTATACAATTGGTTAAACTTCTCCACAAAATCTACTAGATTTTAAATTATGTATGTATATTTACACTAACATTCATTTTTTGGATATAAAAATGAGCAATCGAAGATATATTTTTAATGTTTTCTATGCAAATTTAAGCGATATGAGAAAACCATAAAAAATGTAATAAAAAATAAATCCAGAAAAGCAAAACGGACCTGAAAATTATAACTTTACAATAATTTTAAAATCTCTTTCTGAAACCAGGAACTTAAACCCTTTGCAGTCCGAAAAATAATTAGATGCAAAATTATTCACCTAATACAAAGATTTGTTTATTGCTATGGAAAATAAATGTGTATAATTTTTTTAAGTCTAATTTCTTTAAAAAATTAATTTACATCTCTAACCATTATGTGGGCGTTTTTAACATTTAAATTGGAAAAATAAATAAATAAAACGCCAAATTGATGAACAGTCTTGAATGTCGGGTCACACTCGACATCGGACCGCAAAGGGTTAAAGCCATCAAGTATTATTTTTCGACAGATGGTATAAATATTATCTCATGACTATGTCATAAAATTTACAGAAAAGCTAAAATTAAGCTAAAAATAAAAAGCTAAAGCTAAAATTTAAAAAAAAAAAGATATCTTTGAAAACAATCAGAATATTTCTACCAATATTTAAAACGATTTTATTTCAACCATAAATGTTCCATAACAGAATTTATGGTTAGAATACTGGTTTATTAATATTATCATAATAAAAATTGTCAAACAGCCCACTATTTATGCAATGAATTTTTATTTATACACCTTTTTTTTTCTTTTTAAGATCATACTTCTTTTGTTCTCTATTTAATCTTGTTGAGAAATCTTAGCAGAATAAAGCGTTGATAGAGAGATCCAAAATTTTAATTGCATTCCGAAGAATTTTTAATTGCATTCCAAATTTATTTCAATTTTAATATCCATTTATTTCATTTACAGTAATTGCTTGTTTAAAGTTATAAGATTCTTCATAAAAACTCATTATGATAATTATTAAAGAATTTTATTATAATTGTTTTTTGTACACTCGTCTAGATGTTTGTTTCGTACGAAATCCAAACTAAAAAGTAATCATCAATTCATAATTATGTTCTAAACATATTAAGTTTTTTTTTATTTAGATCCACAAACACTAAATACTATTTTAGATTTTCATCTTATAAGAAAAATGATCGAAAAACGGGTTACAACACTCCATCTTTACAAACATGAAATGCAGTTTCAAATAATTAAACGACAACCCCATTGCTTCAACATGCTTCATGGTTAACTCTCTTTTCATTAAAGACCTTAATAGAGGATGAGGATGAAATATATATTTGCAACGTGCACGTACACATGTTTGAGTTTAGTTAAAGTTGAGGAAATGGTTGTGTGAAGTAAATATTTTAATAAAAAGGATTATAATTTTTTTTCTTTTAAAAAGCTCCACGCACCAAATGGTAACAGATTAGATTTAATTTTTAATTTTATCTACGTAGATGAATAGAAAAAGAAATTCAGAAGTTCAAATCGTCAGATCTATATTTTCCCAAAAAAAAGGTAACGATGCAATCTGCTCACAATCTAGTATCGATTTCCCATCATTCAACACTTTTGCAAAACTTCCCCCCCCCCATGACAAACGATCTTCTAGTTCACGACAAATATTCCGAGTTCTGTAAAATGTTCGAAATTATTTCATGGCTGGCCCAAAAAGTAGAATTCAATTTTATCAGAATATCATAAATTGTCAATTTTCGAAACTATTCCTTTAAAAGTTTGTTTGGCTGAAAGTATGACACACTGAAGAAGTTAAATTTAGCTTCTAGAGTGATGTCATATGTTCCAAAAGTGCAGACGATTTTTATATTGATCGTTCATCCGGGTAACTCTATACAGTTCAACGACTTTCTTTCAGTGAATTTAAGTAAGAATTGGATAGGAAGTATAACTTCGTTTATTTTTACAGAAGTCAGCCTTCCCTCTACCCTTCATTCCACCCCGTCCCCCTTTTCTTGATATAAACGATAGACGACTGAAAATCTCTATCAATTTTCTTGATTCCAGCACAGTCGGCATTACTGATTCCCCTCTCCTCTTTTTTATTCTTTTTCTTTTTTCTTATCAACTGAAGAAAAAGGTCTAAGACACGATAGTTTCTCTCCACTTGCATTAAGTACCTAGAAAAAAATCCCTAGAATACCCTTTTAATGACTTCTAACTTAATTGCCAAAGTTTCCCGTTTTTCTTTCACTCGAACTGAGTCGTTTCCTTTTGATCTTTCGTGGTTGTCATGGTAACGAAGAGGGATGTCTCATTCATAAATGATTAGTTCCTTTCTACGGTGTAACTTTCTTTGTTTACTTGCGAAAGACAAAAGCTTTTTTTTATAGAGATATTTAATGGTAAATTAAGCGTAAGTAAGTCGTGTCGAAGGTACTGATGCCTCTTTGCTTTAATTTTTTTACTCTAAAAAATTTTCCACTATATTTATAAAAAAAAAAACAGAAATTTTTTGTTTAACATTGCCCACTTTTTAAGTTTCATTTGTTTGGAAAACTGATATTTACGTTTACCTTTTCGAATTTTTTGCCTTGGCCATAAAAGGACGCACATCTGGTGAACGACGGCATTTATCTGTGAGTTTAAATGATTTACCATCATAGTAGTCAGATTTGAATGGATAAATTCAAACTGGAACAAGTAATTTATATAAAAATTATTAAGTCGATTCCTACTTAGTTCAACAAAGAAATTTTTATTTCAGTTATGTACGACAAATATGTAACTAGTATAAGTACATTTAATTACAAAAGTGCACAACTCTAAAAGCAATTTATTTACAGTGTGCACTGATATAAAACAAAACAGCTAACAATTAATCAAAATCAAATCCGTATCCATTGAAAAGTGAGTTGTCAACAATCAGAATACACTGAGCATGCGTAAATTTTCAAAGCCAGTTATAGTAAAGCAAATGTGTGAATTTTCTACCCAGTTGAGGTAATGCTACGCTGATTAGAGATTTTAATTTTCTTTATTCTGTTTTATTTTAATTCAAAAGTACTTCAAAATGAATCCTAAAGATTGATTCACTAACAATGTTTCATTTTAAATGCATCAAACATTAAGAAAACAGGGAGAATCGTTTGAAATAATCAGTCGAAAATGTATTAAGCCTAATCTCGTTAGTGTGGGAGAAAAAAAAATTGGTCCCACTCATTTGCGGCGAGGAAATGAAGATTTTTTGGCGGGAAAGTTTAATTATAAATAGAAACACGATTTATAGCTACAATATCATAAATGTTTATATTAATAAATCAAAGAATTTCCTAGAATGTATATATTAATATAATTTAATTTTTGCCGGCTTTCTGTCGCAGAGGTAACGCGTCTTCCTCATGTTCTGAGAGTCCTGGGTTCGAGTCCCCGTTTGTGTATGGTTGTTCTTCTGTGTGCTATCTGTGAAATGTGTGACTGTGCCCCCCTTTTAAGAGGGGCTGTGCAAGCGAATGTGGTGAGTGTGTAGCTAAGTCGTACTCTTGGCACTTGTTGGCGCTACTTCAAAAAACAAGAGACGCTTCTTTCGGCTTGAATCTGCTGCTGTACCAGCGGGGTTCTAGTCCATAGGCAAGTGTCATCAGTAACAACAACATAATTTAATATTTATTAATACATTAATTTAATATTTAATATTGAGTTTTAGGAATATAAGGTAATCTATTATTTAAAAATAACGGGGGAAATATATTTTTTTGATTATGAAAATTCAGGACTGGTTACTTAATTGCCCGAATTTATCTAAATTGGGTCTTAGTAAATTGATAATTAAAAAAGACACTTTCTTAAATTTTGAAATGTTATGAAATTTATTTTCGTGAAATAAAATTTTCGGAAGTTATCGCAGAAAATAGACAATTTCATTTTACTTTTTAAATAATTTAAACTTTAAAAAAATGTGTAGATGTGCACAAATCTCCCCTTTCTAAAGTATATTTGCGCCAAATTTGATAACTGTATGTCAAATGGTCTGGACTATAGAGCGTTAACACAGAAATATGGGTGCATTCATGTTTATTATAAGCAGAGATCGAGACATAAACTTTTTTTTCTTGAATAGCAAAAGTCGTTGATTTTGTTTCTCTTTCTGAGCAATCATTTTTATAGAGTAAAAATGCGATTTCAGAAAAGTGTTTTTGAAACTCAAAATTGTTTAATTTATTCAAATTCATAGAAGGAACCACGGTGGTCTAGTGGTACGATTTCGGCTTTAGAGCCGCAGGATTTCATGTTCATTACTCGATCCCACCAAAGAACCGTCATGTAAACGAGTCTAGTGCACGTTAAATCCATTTGGGTTTCCTCTAGTCTGGTGTAGTAGGAAGAGGAGGGCTCCAGGTGTCAGCCTCAGTATTTGACCGTTGTTCAAAATTATAAAGACATTGCCAAAATAGCCCTAGTGTTCCTTTAAAACGGAGGGTTAATATAACAAAAATCAAAAACCAAATTCATACAAATTGCTCATACAACAAGTAATTGGTGCAACATAATATAAAAATCCATTACATTACCAACTGCATTAACTATTACCAGTCTTTAATGACAAAGGCATCGATTCATTTTTAAATGATCGTCTGCTAAAGAGCGGACTAATACTTGAACCCAAAACTTGATCCTTCTCCCCTTCTCACTCCATTTCTCATGCAAATATTTGGTCGGGCGACGATTAAGCTTTCATTATTAAAAAGCACATTTCTACTCTCAAAATAAAAAAAGATGATCCATTAATATTCATTAAGGCGTGCAACTGACGGAGTATTTAAACGAGTTAATGAGTGGCGGTGTGAGTTCATTATTTTTACGCATGATTTTCGGATAAGATTAGTTCGCGGCGAGGGGGGGGAAGGAACGAAGCACTGATACCTGTTGTGGTAATATCTTTTGTTCTCTCTTGCTAGAAAAATTTCATTATTAAAGGGCGTCTAGGAATTGAGCCCATGCATATTGATTTTAGAAACGGCTGTGGGAATTAGTATGCATTCATATAAA
Source organism: Argiope argentata (assembly GCA_026289955.1). Lineage (NCBI taxonomy): Eukaryota > Metazoa > Arthropoda > Arachnida > Araneae > Araneidae > Argiope > Argiope argentata. Next base: position 70,296 of record JAOUZG010013995.1, on the reverse strand, counting down.
CCAAAGTAAGTATGCTTTATTAAAATTAATGATTTATATATACTAATAATAAAAGAAAATGCGCATTTGTTGTTTGGTGCAAAACTGCCAAATTTGGTGAACATTTACTTTAAAAGGTGAGTAATGCGTATTTTGGAGTAATTTTTTTTAAATTTTATTAGAATTTCACTTAATTAAATGTACGCGAGTTTTTGGATTTACATAATAATATGATTCCATCTTTTAATGGTTGTTGATGAAAACTGGTTTTTACACCACTTTAAATTTAATCAGCAAGGGTTAATTAACCCTAAAATTTCTCGCATATTCTTGAATAAAAATGCTATTCTTTCTTTTCCACCGATTAACATTGCGGATCTTCGGCCATGAACGCCACTAGTGCTTAAATTTTTATATTCACATATGAATGGTTTACGTTTCATAGCATAGAAAATAAATCCGATACTTGTGTATTAACTTCGTACCAATGGGGGGAAATGTACGAAAGAGCAATCTTTAGCGGGACTCTAGTCTTTTTTTACTAAATCTACTTAGTCATCTTTGGGTGTTTTATTAGGGAGGGAGACGATTAATCGTCTGCATACGATTAATATAAAACCGAAATGGAATATGCATTTTGATCACCTATTTTCGACCGATAGAAAGATAGCACTGCAATTGTAGTCACAAGATCACATACCAAATTTCATTTATTTAAGTAATTGAATACGATTATTTTTTTGAGAATGTACTGTGACGGTAATTTAAAAAAACGAAATTTTTTTGTAAAAATTCGATTAGAATCTAGATATTAGACGTTCAAATAGTGAACCAAATTTCATTTACCTAAATTGTTTTGTTTTTTAATCCTCCTGTGTATATGTATACGAAAATACAACAATAAACCGAAGAATGCCTTAAAGCAAATTTAGTTCAAAATTCGGTATGAATCTGCTTTTTAAAAGTTGAAAACTTGTGTACCAAATTTTATACCACTAAGAGATTGGACAGCCCATGCCATTCACCGGAAGCCATGGCCAAATTCACCATCTTAAGCCACTACAGGAGATAGATTTTGACTGAAGAGGGCCCTCGTCAACTGCATAAGTCTTTTGTACCAAATTTTATCTAGATATCTCTTTACATTTATAATTGTCGGGCTCCTTGGGCAGTCACACTTCCTCGAAATGAATTTCATTCAACAAATAATAAAATTTTGATTCAAATGAGCAATATTCCAATTTTTAGAATGTTGATTAATTCTTATCTTTTTATAATATTTTTGATTAATTGCTTTAATAATTTTCTTTTATTAATGGATAATTTTTATGAAATCATTGATAAAAGAAACAAACTGTAAAAATGTGAGATTTTTGACAGAATAACTCTATATAAAGTGGTGCTTTTCAATCACATGTATTATATTTTAATTTTCAAGGGACATCCAAGCATTCTTATGGTTACATTGAAATTTAAAATAAGCTTATAAGCTTTCGTTAAAAAGATATTCCTACTTCCTAATAGATTTCCTACTTTTTATCAAAAAATATTATTGCTAAACTTCTTTTTTATTAGTTACCGTTTTTTAGTTGTTCACATATTTCGTAATTAATGGTTATGTGTTGTTAAAATCCTGTAAAGATACTTCCCAGCACGAATAATTGAATGACTGGAAAAACTGTTTTACGATCAGCTCTTGGGTGCTGGCTGATCAGGTGCCGCGTCATTCATTTCAGAACTTGGCGACCCTTTGACGACTTGGCGAGGAATTTGGTGACAAAATACATATTACTGGAAACTTTTAGAATTTTAGTGATCCATGCAATAGGAATCAAGATAAGCCTAGTTTGTCTCGAACCTTCTCGGCCCGTCTCCCTTGAACTATAAAAGGCCGGCCGTCTGAAGCTACAATGAATCGTCATTGGAGTCGTAATCAAGTATCTAGCCTTCCAGAGATAGCGAGATAGTCAAGTATCTAATCTTAGGGAGAAACAACGGTGGAATAGTCCAGCGTTGTGTGGAACCCAAGTTATTAAAAAATGGAGATATGTGCCGAGTCCTTTTGTATTTTGTGGAAGCAACATCAAGTTGTGTTTGTGGATTAACCTGTCGTGTGGTAGAGATTCAGCATTTGGATACAACTAAAGCGAAGAGACAGTGGTGAATTACAGCCGTTTGGAGAGACTAATGAGTGAAACTTTAAACATTCCCTCTCTTGTTGAATTCTATCTGGCCGCTTTGCGCTCTTTGGTGGTTATTACTCCAGAATTACTAATTGTAGGCTATTGTCTGTCGTAATGTGTTGCTATGCATACGTCTAGGCTGTATATAGTGTCTCTGTCTTTGTGTTTAATAAAGGTTGTCGTTCGTTATTGAGGCCTTTGATTGTTTTTCCCATCATACACCTTCTACAAGCGAACTCGGTGATTGAACTTAGTTGTGATATCCGGAACGATATACACTGGAATTTACAATTAAACATCATTTAATTGAATTACTAGATGGCGCCACTAGTATAAAACAAATTTCGAGTAAAATTAATAAATTAATTGATTGCTAAAATCCCTAAAATAATTATAATATCCTATTATTAGAAACCATTAATTCTAAAATTGAAGAGCTCTAATCTTCGGATAATTGATAAGAAACTCCATTTTTACATATATAGCACCATTCGAAGTTAATAAAAACATTTTAAAATCCCCACGTAGAAAGTCACAAACTATTCTATCTAAGACAACCTTTTACCTTAAAATTATTGATTCTTTTTACATTCATGTACAAGGCTGCTAAAGATGACATGGACTTTTACCTTTTTTTTCTTTTCACCTCATTTCTTAATGTAAATATTCGATCAAACTTCAATTAAGCTTTTATTATTAAAAAGCACACATTTGTTCTCGAGATAAAAAGAGGAGCCATTCATTTTAATTAAGGAGTGCAATTGACGGAGTGTTTAAACAAGTTAATGAATGACGACGCGAATTAATTATTTTCATGCATAATTTGAAGATAAAATTAGTCTGAGAATCTGAAGCGCCGATACCTGTTGTGACGATGTTCTTTGTAATATTTTATGAGAAAAAAATTCCTTCAAGAAAGATTTAGAAGAATTGGATGAGCTTGGATATTGATTTTAAAATTAACTGTTATAAGCAGTTAACAAATATTTTGAATACACTTACTAAAAGAAAATTCGTTTAACGGAATCGAAAAAAGTAAATAGATATTTAGATATTTCTAACAATTCTGTTAAAGTGCCAAAGAAAAACTATTATATTTCAAACTGATTCTATTTACCAGAAAATTTTGAATAAAAATTAACTTACCAATTCAATGGAGAATTTTCCTACCATATGGATTACCGATTTTAGGAGAGTATCATGGAGCTCTTGAACTTATAGTTCATAACCTCCGGTTATAACAGGATAATAGAGTGATGGCATGATAATGGAACTACTTAGCAAGTATTATGCCTAGAAAATAAAAGGATTTACTAAGGAGGTTAACTTATTACTTATAAATGGAGGAAAAGGAAGAAATTATGTAGATTTTACACGAATATTTTTCGGCAAATTCTGCCTAGAATCAAGTCGGTGTTGTAAAGATATGATAATGACTTAGACATGAAAGTTATGTATTCAAAGTAAATAAATAATATAATTACAGTTTTTAAAAACGCACTAATAATAGTGCTTTAAAAGTTATTGTTTTTTAAAAAAATATTTTTTTTAGTTTTAATATTTTTTCTTTTAAAATTTATAAATAAATTCTTCTAAATAATACGGAATTTTGAATTTAATTTTATCGAATTCAATGTTAAGTGACCCCACTCGTATTGAAGGACATTTTTATAAATAAATTGTTATTTAAGATGTAAAAAATATGAAAATTGAATTTTATCAATAAAAATATACAAAAAACGTACGAAATAATAAAACTCCAATGCTTCAGGAAGTGAGTAAAAAAACTCATAAAATTTCATCGTTCTAAGCCTTATTCAAATTAAATAAACTTATTTTTAATCATATTATTTCAAATTTTTACAATGTTCTTTATATAATGTATTCAAAACAGATTTCTAATTAAGTTCCTCTTACGTTATTTGTTGTCTCAATTTTATACTAAGCCTTGCAATATTATTAGAAAGCTTTTTGGGCCCATTCCATAAAACGCGAACACCACAAGTTATAAATATATAATATAAATAAAAGTAAAAAAGAGACTCCAAAGAATGTCGCCAAACAATTTTTGTCTATTTTAAAATACTCTCCACTCTTATAAGAAAAACAGATTTTCGTTGTGAGCCTTGCCAAAAAATTCTATTTAAAATAATCTAAAAGCATAACGAAAAACTGAAATTATTTTTCTCTAAAAAGATGAGACGGAGATAAGTGAAAGTGAAAAAATAGCTTTACAAAACTTTTCAACAACATTTGTTATATAAAAAAAAAATCGTAACCTAAAAAAATTTGATAGATTTTTTTCCAAGTAATTGTGACAAAAGAAAAAAATTATTCTATTTTCAAATGAAACAGCATTATCTTTTCGCAAATAAAATAATATCTTTTCTTAGAAAAAAAAATGAAAGAAAACAAAACTCCATACATACCCATCCTTATTTTAAATTTCATGAACATTTTTACGACTTTCTGTTCTCTTTAACTCAGCATTTGTCGAATTTCGTGACTGACTGCAATTACCATAACACGAGAAAAATAACAATTCTCAAAGAAAAACAAGTAGTAGTTTTTTTTCTTCTTTTCTTTCATAAAAATCGTCTGCTTTAGTTGCAAAATAGAATAAAAATGCGCGCTCACTCGACGATAAACATTTCGTGACAATTTGCGAACAGTCACAGATTTCGATTTTTTTTTTTATTATGATAAATGCGTGAAATTTTCACGCGCTCATAGATTTTTGTGATCATTTTAAATAATCTTATCCTGATAGTTCGTTTCGTACGACGTTTTTACGATTTCTTGACAGTCCAGGTTCGGTTATTTTCCTTTCCTATCGTTTGATAAACACATTCAAATCTTTAAAAAAAGTTTCTAACAAGGAAATTTTGTGACAAAGGGAAAAGAATATCTGAGAATGAAAACGATTTTTTTATGAATATTCTTAGAAAGATATATTTTTTTTATTTTAAAACTCATGCGTCATTTCAGAATCACACGCTTATTAATTTATGTGTCACACAGCGGGGATGCCTATAAAATGATTTGTTACAGTTCATTATATTGTGATTTATTCCGTTATTTCGATATGTTTTGTCACTTTCCGTTTTGATGGAAATAGAAGTAATTTATATTAGAATTAAAGTATATATATTTAAATCAGAAACTTGTGGAACGGAACAACCGTTTATGACCTGTTCCTTTACCTGTGCCTGTAAACCTGTGCCTTTTATTGTGTATATGAACCATCTTATTGAAATAAATTCCAAGACATCGTAGTACTATTGAAAACGTATATATCTTTTTCAAGAATTTTTTGAGCTTTCTAGGTAGTCTAAATTCAATTTTAATTCCTCATGAATTTCACACATATTGCACATTTTTTCTTTGTTTATAATTTTATAAGAAAATCATGAGATTTAATATTTCATGAAACAGTTATAACGTTTTAAATTTCGGTTTAATAATACCATCCGTCGTTGGGAATTAAAGCATTTAAAAAATGCTTAAATTCTGAAAAAATGAACACAAAGACAACTATTTTTAAAAAGAAAATATTTTACATCTTTATAAGTGTAAAAAAATCAGTTTGCCAAGTTATGTTTTATGGTCATTATTTGCCATTTCTTTTCAATAGTTTTGTTAATTTATGTATGGTGACTTTTTATTTTAATTTTACCATGTTTCTTTATTTAAGTATTTATCATTTTAATACGATACGCAGTGAAAGAGATAAATGTATAGGGATAAATATATACTGCCAAAAGGTATAAAAATTAAACATAGTTAATTAATTGATTTTTCGGATTCATTCAGAAGTACTTTTGAATTAAAATAAAACAGAATAAAGGAAATTAAAAAAATTTAATCTGTATTGCGTTACCGCAACTGGCGTAGCACAATAATGCATTTGCGTTGACTCAATTGCCGTTGAAAATTCAGTGTGTTGTAATTGTTGACAGCTGGATTTTCATTTTAATTAAAAGTTTAAAAAATACGTGTATAATACTGTTGTAGCTATCACTATCTCAATCGATAAATAAAATAGACTTGACTTGATTTTAAAGAAATATGGACTTGATTTGCGGTTTTGCTTTATTTGCACTGTAAATAAATTGTTTTTAGATTAGTTATGTGCTTTTCCATGTAGAAGAAGTCGAGGGTAAAAGCTAGTAACAAATAAAATTCGATAAGTGTAGTCTATTGTCATTTTTTTTTCAATCGAACTGTCTGCCCCACCCTTGAATATTTCAGCTGTACATTGTTGCCTCGTCTTCTAGCATTGATTGATATTACATGTAAGCAATAGTTTTCAATGCATCGTGCAATTAATCAGACGTAATTGTACAATCAGTGTGCTTCTAATTTAAGCAATCTGAACTCATTATCGAAATAAACGATATCTTAATTACGTGCTATTTTCTATCCAAAATCGAATCATTAGCAACCAGTTCCTAAGTAGCTTAATAAAAAAGTCATAATTCATTCTTAGGAAAATCTATCGTATGCATATTTTTTACGGTACAGCTTTGTGAAAACGTTTAGTGTTGATTTATTCTATTTTTAACTGAAATTTTGCTGAATAAGAATACGAATTAAAGTTCTTAGTTTAAGAACGAATTAAAGAACTTAGTTAAGAATAAGAATACTTAAAAGTTCTTAGTTTAGAAGAACGCTTTCTCTAAAATATGATTCTTTTTTTATACCAGTTGGCAACAATATTCAATGCATCTCGCGATTTATCAGACGTTGGTGTTGTTACTTATGGAATTTGCCTAGTACTTAGACAAGCCCTTCGATGATACAGTGGCTGATTTAAGCCGAAATGAGCGTCTCTTGTTTTTGAATTGGCGCCAACGAGGGCCAAGAGTACGACTTAGCTACACACTCATCACATCTGCTTGCACATCCCCTTTTTACGGGGGGGGGGACAGTCACATATAGCTCACAGAAGAACAACCACGCCTGAACCGGGATTCGAACCCTGGACGCCCAGATCCCGAGGAAGACGCGCTATCTCTGGGCCAGAAAGCCGGCATTAATCAGACGGAATTGTAAATCAGTGTGCTTCCAATTTATGCAATCTGAATTCATTATCGAAATTAACGATATCTCAATTACGTGCTATTTTCTATCCAAAATCGAATCATTGGCAATCAGTTCCTAAGTAGCTTAGTAAAAAAAGTAATAATTCATTCTGGAGAAAATCTATCGTATGTATATTTTTACAGTACTGCTTTTTGAAAACGTTTAGAGTTGATGTATTCTATTTTTTACTGAAATTTTGCTGAATAAGAATACGAATTCTCCTTAAAAGTTCTTAGCTTAGAAGAACGTTTTCTGCAAAATGTGATTCTTTTTTTAAAAAATCTTAAGCTTGAATCTGGCAACTTGATTTATCATCTGGATTTATTTTAAAACTCATTCCTCTCTGAAAGAGCCTGAGCAATATCGTTTGGCACTAAATCATCATTTTCCCATTTCTTCTTTCGCTTCCGTCTGTTTAATATTCATGAATTTCGACCGAAAAAGAGCATTCATCTGCCAAGGAATATTATTCTTCAGAGCATCCATTTATTCTTGGATTACTTCTCTGCGCCGGAATTTTTTCTTCGCTATTTTCATAAGCAACATGTAGATAACAAAAACGCATAGAAAATAGTGTAGGAAACGCGTGATAATTTACTTGAGATAATCTACGCATTTAATTAACAAAGACTTCCACAGACAAAAGTTATTGTTTTTTTAATTAACAGAGGAAATCGTTGAATGAAAAGTTAATTTCAAAGATTAATCGAAAGTCATAGGTGTTTCATTCATTAGAGCATTCATCTGCCAAGGAATATTATTCTTCAGAGCATTCATTTATTCCTGGATTACTTCTCTACGCCGGAATTTTTTCTTCGCTTCTTTGGCGTTAAAACGATGCCAAAGGCATCTAAATAAGATATCAGTCAAATTAAGTGTAAATATATTATCAACCATGTTCGGAATTTAGTGTTTCATAAAGTTTAAAAACTGTTAGCAGTCGATAAAGACGTCAATTCACAAAATTCAGTCAAATGACAAAACGGAATAATGCATGTTATTTAATATCTTGCTGCTCATTTGTCTTACATTGTACTTTATAAATAGAAAGGAGAGAAGAGAATTTACTTGTTTATAAATATATAATATATTTCTTTATATTTCATTGATTTATTAATGAGCTTCCTTATATTTTATCATAATCTTGAATATTGGTGAATTCTTGCATTCTATTATTTTTAATCATAAGAACGTTCTTACAAGAACAACTTCTATTTATTCATTTCGTATCATCTAGCATCAAGATTTACAGTGAGTAGCACTTAATGATAATCAAGAAAATTTACTGAAGATCATTGCAATTAAAGTATTTCATCATCATTTGCAATTTAGAGATTTAAAAGTATTAAAAAAATTTAACAATCAGATGTATGCCATAATATAGAAATTATCAAAACTACATTTAATGTCCACTTAAAGTGAAAGGTCAATTTCAATGTTTTCTGTACAAAAATGTGAAAAATACATATTTAGAGATGGTGCTAATTCTGGCTAACATTACAGAAAAAAGAATATTTTAATACATCATCTTTCTAAAATCACTTTCCTCTCTAATACAACGACAATGTCTTTTCCATATATACACGTTATGTTTATAATAAAAATAAAAATGAATTGGTCGTAAATCAGAAAATTGATAATTCGAGATCAAACTAACCTCATTCTTTTGTTAAGTTTCAAGTTGCCATGAAAATTTTAACGTCAGGCAGATTAAAAAATTTTTAATTCCTTTATTCTGTTTCATTTAATTCAAAAGTATTTCAGAAAGAGTCAGAAAGCTCACTTAATTAATAATGTTTAATTTTAAACGCATCAAGCATTAAGAAAATAAACAGAATCGTTTGAAATAATCGGCCAAAAACATGTTAAGTCTAACCTTGTTAGCTTGGAGGAAAAACTGGAGACTTACTCATTTGGCGATGGTTTTTCGGTGAAAGGATTTGTTTTTAATTAATAACTAAAATTCAAAGCAAAAATTCATAAAAAGACTCCAAATTGCGCATTCCCAACCTCCAAGGTACACATGTACCAAATTTGGTAACTCAAAATTGAACAAAGTAATTTTTCAATGGTATCGATAAATCGATACGTTTTTAACGTTTTAAAAAACGTGTTTTGAATTACGACAATTAAAAAAAATTTGCCTAATTTTTAACAACCGATTACATTTTTCTTCTGAAAATCAATCCGCTGTCATTATTCCATCAAATGTTACTTTTCCATTATCCGGGCGCAAATCAAAAGTCGTCAAAAAATATGGCGAAATTTTACATTTTTGTGGCAGTTTTTCGCTTTATAATTGCTGTAAAAAATTCGTAGAAATCCTACATTATTTGGCAATCTTTAGTTTACGCCCGGCTAAAGGAGAAATACTTATCAAATATTTCATGACAGACTTTCTTCTATTGTTAAAAGCTAAATATCAAGGACTCTGTGAAATTTACAAGACAAATTAAATTGCAATTCTGAGAAATTTAAAATGTAAATAATCATCTCATTTCGTTTTTAATAGCATTATGACATCATGGGAATGGTCTGCATTAGTAAACCTCATGTGCACATTAAATAGAACAAGCTAATAAATAAAAATGACGCCTCGAATGACTTGGTATAAAACAATTTAACCATTTTTCTAACCCTGCACATGTAGAGATTTTTATTCCGATAGCATTTTAGGAACAATAAAAATTACTTAACAATGGAAATTTTCTGAATTTATTTGCCTCAAAGATTTAGAATCAGTTTCGCAACCTAAGCGTTTTTAAGTGAATCGAAAAATAACGGTCATCAAATCCAAGGATTTCATTTCGAACACGGCCTATTGTTGTGAGAAAGAAACCGTATTCGACTTTTTGGGCGAACAATAAAAATGAAATTTCCACATCCATCAGAGAAGGCGGGAGACCTTTTGCTTTCTGTCACGACACGGTTATTTTACAAGCGGATTTGAGCGCGAAAATGTTCCATTGTTACAAACGATTTTGTTACTCAATTTTAGATGCAATGTCCGCTTATTCGTTTTTCTACAGCAATGCCTTTGTGCCGTGTCGGTTGATTTGTGGTAAAAAAAATATTTAACCACTCTTTCTCCATTGCTTAAGAAATCTTTCAGAAATTCTTATACGAAAAAAAAAAACTGTCGCTCTTTTATTTTCTTTATTTCTTTTTAAATATATCAGTTTAAGAAAATAAGAAAAAAGTAAAACACTGATTACTGAAAAATGAATGATTTTTGTTCCAGATTTAATATTATTCCTAGAAAATAATTCTGTAGAATTAAAATATTAGATTTTTATTTTTAATTCGTGCTAAAGCATCTAATATTCTTAATGAATTCCTATGGAGGAATTATTCTATCGTATTAAGAACACTATGCTCAATATTCGTCATTCTGTTTAATTTAATCAATTTTTCTCTGTTCTTGAGTCGTAAGAAAAAAATTTCATTTAAAATTCATGAATATTCTCTTTTTTTTGTAGTATACTTTAATACAGTAAAACGTGAAGAATTATATATGTGGTGCTTGTATTAGTACTTGATTAATATCCATAAAGGACTTCTAAAAGTATTCATAATTACCTATACAACGAAAATGTATTACTACTATTTCTTCATTTTAAAGAACATATTGGTCTACTAATATAACTACTAATGTCAAAACAGTTTATTCAAAAACCAGACAGATTGATTCTAATAAATTGAAAATAGTTAAATAAAAATTTAAAAATTTTGCTTGAAAACAATATTATAAGACAATAAAAATCATCTTGGGCAAGCCCATTTTATTTATGCACAAAAAGATAGATAATACCACTTAAATGATATTACCGTACCAGATCGATACTCTTTATCCAGTATGGAAAACTTCCATTGTATTTTCAAAGGTAAAAAGACATTTTCTAAATTGGATTTACTTACAGCCTATAATCCTACTCTAATAGAAGAAAAAGATAAACAAAAAAAAATGCCAATCATAATACCATTTTGACTTTTTTTAAATTTAACATAAGGAATTTTGGATTAAGGAAAGCACCTTCTACTATTCAAAAATTTCTTAATGAAGTTTTTGAAAGGATAAATTTTACGTTTCCATATTCGGTTCAGATCCTAATAATGTTCAAACTGATAAACAGCATATGAAATATCTTGCGGAAGGTTTTAATAGAATTCAATAGTATGGTCGAAAAAAGTTATCGAGAGCGTACGAATTAAAATCGTTTGGATATACGATAATACAAAGCGGCACAAAACTTCTTCCAGAAAAAGTATAAACTTTAATAAATTATAAGCTTCCTGAAACTAATCATGAACGTCAAAATTTTTTAGGAATGATTACCTCTTATAGATGATATTTTAAAGATGCAGCTAACACCCCTCCCTAAATGGATATTTAAGTAAAAAAACGATGGAAAATTCTTTCAAAAATTAAATCCAGATACCTTTATTAGCAAATTGCGGGAACAAATGGAGAAATTGAAACCAATTAAAAGCCAACGTAAAGAAAAAAAACTTTATTTTTCCATAAAGATTTAGACTCATATTCACACGTATTTGTTAGAGCGGACCGTGTCAAGTATACATTCAAGTCCTCTAATAAAAGGCATTTTGTTGTTAGTATCAGAAATGACACGTATTATACAATACAAATTAAAGGAAAGAATATCGATGTTTCCATCAGAGATCGATTTGAAACAAACTTATTTGTAAACCTCAGATGAAAATGATTCTCAAAATTTCACAAATAAAGAAAAACAAAACATCTCATTAAATGGAAAAACAGAAAATTCAAAATTTAAAGCAAGACGTAGAAAAAGAAGAATTAATTATTGGATCTTAACTGTGTTGTGTGGAAGAATAATAATGTAACCTCTGCAAATTATATAATCTTCTTTTTTACAACTTTATATAGATTGCGAATGGCAACAGTGTAAGAAGAAACATTCCGAAAATAAAAAAGTTCTAAGAACAATAATATTGGAAACTGAAACTTTAATTTGGTTGTTTATGCTCGCTCTTGTGTTTATTGGTGCAATGTTTTTGCTCTCTTCATTTGGAAATAGGGAATAATAGCTTTGATGCTATACAACCCATTCTCCTAATTCTTTCAAGGCATAATAATGAAAAAAAGGTAAGTGTTTTTTAAAGTTATTCTTAAACAGAAGAATAATTATGTTTTGTGACGTAGCTACAAGTTTCTAAAAGTACTCAAAATTATCTTTCTTACTAAAATCTTGTTACTACTACTTCTTTGTTTTAAAATACTGATGTTTTCCGGTGATAAATTCATGAACTGTTTTCTCTGAGAAATATATTCGATTCTCTTAAAAGTAATCAGTAATTAATAAGGAATAAAAGAATTTATCTCAAATTTAATATCTTACTTTTAAACAATTGAATTTTGAATACTTTTAAATTTCTTTATGAATATTACTGAAGTACTTATTGCACAGTATTATTGATACAATAATAATAATTATAAAATACATAATTATTCAATTATTAATAATTGATTGCCATTCCTTATTAACCTAACAATCCCATTTATTGAGAAAAAAAAATATCCTTAAATAGCAGTCATTGAAATAATTCACTTTAATTTGAGTAAAATAATAATTGTATTTTATATTTTCATTAGGAGAAATAAAGCTGGTAGTTTGCTATCCATTTCGATAAAAGAATTGTTTCCTAAATTTTAATTATTGCGTCCCGTTTACACGTATCGCATAATCATGAATTAATTCCATTAAATTTAAAATGATTCCTTGTCACAACAACCGCTTATTTTATGTAAAAGCAAACGTAATAAATGTCACCAATTTGTTACAGACAGGAATTTTTCAGATATCATTTTTCCATTTACCATAAATGACTTGATCTTCCCGAACACCGTCAACTCCACTAAAAAAATGATACCCAATCCCTCAACAGAACATGACGAGCTTCCCAGTAAGCTTCCTAAAGCAGGCCCATAAAAAAACAAACCAAAATTTAAAAAGAAGGGCATGACACCCCGTCTGTGGGGCGAAATTTAGGGTCCAGCTCATTGAACCGTCAAGCTTGTTAAGGATAGAATGTTTTCATGCTTGTGAAGATCTCTGGAACAGTCACAGTTAAGTGTTTTGAGGAGAAAAATTAAAAAAATAAAATGGCTGAATAGATGTTCCAGTGTCACATTAGTTTAGCGTGATTTTTTCCAGAGCTATAATTCTGGGACGAAAAGATGAGATGGTTTAAGCCTGGATTAACCTTCGTAGTGTTTTGTGAAGTTTGTTATGAATAGTTGCTTGCTTTAATCCAGTTTAAATACTATGTCAGTGTTGTTGTTTTTTTCGGAAGTAGGAAGTATTAAATAGAGCATAAAGATGATTAATGAGGATGGGTAAAAAAAGAATTCACTTCAAAACACGCTAATTCTTCAATGTGGTTTAACGGGTTGCTATGGCAACAACAAAAAAGGCCCTTGTATATTAAAAGACTGATGTATAAACATTGATTATTATCTGATTAAATCTCAAAAGTGGAAGATTAAAGAGACTAAAAACAAAAATAAAGCTGTTAATTAGTTTAGTAAATAAATATTAGATGCTAGTAAGTATTCGTATAATCCATTTAATTAGAATCCATATTACCAGAATAAACTGTTCATAAGAAAAAATAATTGGCACTTTGCCAAAATAAAATCTTAAATATTATGTTCTGCATTACATAGTTTCAAAATAGATTAGTTTGCAGTTTATTCTGGCAGAAATATTTATTTAAAAGATTATTATCGTCTGCTCAAATAAGTTGCTACTAGTACATTATAGTTTAGGGAAATAGATTCTGTTATTTGTATTAGCCGCTTATGGCGAATAAAGGATTCATCAAATAAATTTTTATATGTTAGTTAATATTAACGTAAAATATTTTTCAGTTAAATATTTTTGTAATAATTACTTAAGCAAAATGATTTTAAACTTCAAATCTTGATAATCATATAACTCATACTATTATAAAAACTTTAAGTTTCTCTGTTTATTGTACAATAATTCTATAATTTTCTGTCAGTTGCCATAAAATTGAATTAAAGCGATTGCATTTTAATTAATAAAACACTTTTTTACTGAAACAACAATGTATTATTTTTTAAATATGATTATAGAAAACAGAAGCGTTAGGCATTAAAATCTTACGTATATACAGAATAATTTTCATTATCTTAGCAAAGTCTTAAGAAATATTCGATATAAATTTCTCTAGTTCATCATAAAATTCAATTTTTAGTCTTTCTTTCAAATGGATTTAAATGACGTAAGTGATAACTTTTTTGGCCAATGAATATACTTTAAAATCATATTCTGCGAAATATTTTTTACTTTTAAATTTAAAATATATATATATATATCTACCATTTGTAATCACATATGGCCTTATTTATAAAGTTTTTAATACCAAATTTTATTTAAATCAACATTTTCATAAATTTGGCCAATCTGCCTTATGGAAATTTTGTGCACTGATTAATATATTATTCTTTGAGATATATCTAAAGAATGGTCTAAAACCAACGGTTTTATAAGATAATAATAATTAAATTTTCATTACTCACTCAGTTTTAGAAAGCTCGCAATAGAAATGATCTTTCTTTTAGCAGATGGTTCGCAGGGAATATTGGGAATATTTAATTTTATTAAAACTTTGTAGATATAACTCTACGCCCATCATTCCACCAAATTATTAGACAATAAAACCATTCTGTGTTAATTGTCTTGCATAAATTATTTTTATACAGTATAAGAATTTTTCAAATAGAAATCACTCTCATATATGTAAAACTATCTTTAATCGTCTATCTTTTAATTTTCTCTATTTTATAACCACTTTTTATTGTCTTATAAATTATGTAAATGTTAAAAAAATTATTATTCTTTGGCTCTCAACAATAAAAGAAAATCGAACGATATTATATTATTTGGGGAAACAATGAAAACGATTTGAATCCAATCATAACAATACAATCTATTGTTGAAAATTAAACAAAAAAGATTTTATAACTGATGCAATTTAGGAAATATTTGTGAGATAAACAAGTTGATCTCATTGAAGAAATATTTTGTTTTGTTTTGAAATTTAAGGTAATGTAAAAAGCCTTTTTGTTTTATAATATTTTCGGAAGTTATCTGGGAATTTAGCTACGGTAGTTATCTATTAATCTTTTTCAATTATCTTGTATTTGACATTCAAAAAAGAATTGAAAAAGATTTTATTTTGTTATTATCATTTCTGAATTTAAAAAAATTTATAATGGGCTTGGGCATTATAAATTAAATAAACCCTATTTTTATGTTTACTGTGGTTAGTGAATAATTTTTATTGTTGTTTTCTTTCTCTATTTATCTAAAAATATTTCCCCTCAATTTGTTTTAGTATTATTATTAGTTTTAATAAACATTAGTAATCTTATTATTTTAATTTTAATAAATAACTTTATCAATTTTTTTTTGTATTTAAGTATTATTTTTGACATTTTTTATTTCCTTAATAAGTGTTTTTTTTTAATGTTTGAAGCAATATCTAATTTTTGTTCTATATGTTTACTTTACAACAAATGCTCTGATAGACATTTTCTTTTTCTATATTTTCTTGCTCTTTTTTCGAAGTATTTTGAAATACAAAAATATAAAATAGTAAATCTCATTTTTGAAGCAAAATCATTCAGAATATCAAACACTCATATCATCATATCTAAACACTGTTAAATTAGTATACCGCTTTTTTTTTAATTTTTAATAAAGAGGAGTTTTTTTTTATTTGAAAGGTATTTGATAACAGATTATTTTCACAATTTCAAAAAAACTGTTTATTATCTGATGCTAATCCAGAAAAAGAGAATCATTTTAGGAACAACCAGCCAAGGTTCCATTGAGTCATTCTTTTATGATCCACAATAAAATACAGGGTAGATAAGCTAATTTGATTTTAACGAGTCTGCCCGTGGCCATGAGAATCATTCCCTTCAAACATGCACGCCCTAAAGTGACTGTTGCATTTGAGGCAGCACCGTTTAATTCTGATGAAACATCGGGTAAATCCTAACATTTAGTATGTCAATACATATTATAGGCGCCCAATCACCTTTGAAACTGCTAAAAGTTGTACAAAAATCTGTAAAGATATTTCATTTTTAGAATAAACCTTACAATGAAACAAAGCGAATTTCCGATAAAATTAAATTTATTCAGCATAAGAATTATGAGATTTAAAAAAGTAAATACAGTAAGAAAAAATGAATTTAATCAGTGAAAGAATTATGAGAAATAAAAAAAATACAATAAGAAAAAATAAATACAGTAAGAAAAAACAAATTTATCCAATGAAAGAATATTTAATTATTTTAGCAGTTACGCAGTTCTTTTCGCTCTGTCGAGTAAACAACGAACGCATACTTTCAAGCAGACGATATATTTCATCGAATGATCTTCGTATATAAAATTACAAATCAAAAATATTTATTTAATTGAAATTAATTTATTCTTAATAGAAATGTATAGAACAATTTTTAAAAAAGGAAATAGATTTTAATAATATTAAATCAAGATGGTTATTAAAATATTGTTTAGAATTGTGTGTAATAAAATTCTAAGAAAATATGAAAGCAAGAAATTATTTGGCTGGAAAAAATCTAAGAATAATTTGAAGAGAATATTTCATTGTTATTTTGTATTTTAAACAATTTTTAAAAGTAAATATTTTCCCTAGTAAAAGCATTGGTTGATCCGAAGACAGGAAACTAGTTTTGTTTTAGCTCCAACTGCAAAAAAAAATCTCAATTAAATTAAAGCAAGACGTATAAGTAATAAAACCTATCCGTATATTTAAAATCAGAATAAAAATTCTAATCCCATTATTTATAAAAGTAAATATTTTACGTTATTCTTTCATTAAATTTTGACACTAAAGATTGAATTACTCTCAGCCTTTCATAAATATAAAACGCCGTTATGTACAGTTTATCGGAAAACATAAGATATGAAATTTGTAAAGTAAACAACTTTAATTTATTAAATGAGTTTAATCCTTAAAAAGTCATTGATTTAATTTAATAGTTTTTTAAAGAGCAAAAAAGAATTTGAATTATTTATAACAGGAAGTTTACAGTTTAAAAAATTATATACTTCCAGAACATAATTAAATTTTTGTACTTATATTAGATATTTTAAAAGTGCTTTCAATTTTAGAACTTGTTTATTCTATCCTTTTTATTATATTTTTCTGAAAACTGAATATTTTTTGAATCTGAACAGTAAGGATTTTAATCTTCATTGATTATTGTCATCGATTATTTTGCCAGATGATACTGATATTGACATAGGCCTATAATCAGTAAGTTTTAAAAATTTAATCTAATTAAAATAGCTCTCTAAACATAACGAACTTATAATCTATTTTTCCATGCAACCTTGCATTACTTCCAAATGAATTTTCATTTATCATCGAAATACCGACATGCTTTATATATTCAGAAAATATATTTGCAAATAAGGAGAAAAAAATGTTTTGCATTAGGTTAATGATTACAATACATTATTATTCAAAAGAGGCGTATTTTTTTTAATTCAGCAGAGTCTGCTTTAAAAAACGCCTTGCATTTCAGAATTCCACTGAAGGATTAAAATAACAAAACCTTGTTCTCTTTCTCCTGAAAGACGGAGATAAGACTTAATGATGCCTCGGAGGTTGGAAGAATAATTAAGATTCATTATGTTTGTACAAATTACTTTAAAAACATACGGAACTTGGAAGGAAAAAAAAGGAAACATTTGTTTTGATGCCTTAACTGTACAAAAAGACTTTTTTTCTATGGCAAAAATATAAAAAATAAATGGAACATAATTGATTCCATAAGCAGATGTCAATGTTCTTTTTGTCGAGCATGCTGATCTTTTTGCAAGTAAAACGTCTGTCTTGCGACTGCTAAAGCAATCGCTGCGGTTGGGGTTCTATTTAAAAATAGTGTGAAAGGGGGTGAGGTTCGCTTACGGGAAATGAAAATAAGACCGACGGAGATAACCAGCGAGGTTCCTTTTAAGGACGTGTTAAAGTTAGATGATGGCCTTGAAATAACTAACTGTCTAATCCAGTTTACGCTGCCATGATGCACATAAAGTAACTCCCATCAATTTAATTTTAGAATTTAATACAATTTTTGTAATGGTGACTCGCATCATTCTGGAGAATTTCTTAGATGATTTTCTTTTTTTTGTGTCTTAATTTAATACAAACAAATGTTGCAGAAGTTAAATTAAATTACTTCTTCGTTATTGCTGAATCTTTATATTATTTATTAAATGCATTTTTAAAAATTTACATTGATAGTATTGTCGTTCTCTGAAATTATAAACTTAAACACATCTGTTACACTCTGAACTAAAATCAATGCGCCAACCAGGCGCCAAACTCCTCGCCAATCAAAAACACGAGGCTTTCCGTGAGACTATAAGCAGGTGAAACCTACCGACGAAGCGATTTACTTAAATTAATCTTATAAATATAAATATTGGCTAAATGTGTGTAATTGTAATTATATTGCTTTCTGTATTAAATTCTTTTTAAATTATTAGAGCCCGTTTTTATTGCATTGCTCTTATACATCTAAAATCTATTGACATATTTACATTTACAACGATTGCTTAAATTACAAATGTAAATGCATTTATAAGCGAATTTTTTTTAACAGCGGCAGACGATTTTAATGTTGCCATAGAGATCAGGGTAAATTGTTTAAAATTTAAAAAATCGCTTGGTGCCGTTTAATTCCACAAATGTATATTTATTTATTCACTGGTAAGATGAATGATAACAAACAGGATAGTGCAGCTGCGCAGTGAATAATTATTATTTTTTTATTGAATGTTAAATTTATTGAAAATTCGATTATTATATTGTATCAAAGTTCCAAGAATACAAATACAGTAACTCATACTCATTGTCCAAATGCAACTGGCGAGAAAATTGCACAAATTGATAATTTTTATTCGTATTAAATGACAAAATTTGGTTCAATAAATTAAGGTTAAAATGTTCTTAAAATATACGGATATAAAATACAAAAGGTGTAGATATCTGACAAAGACATTAGAATAGGTGAAAGCAAAAGAAAATGTTTCTTGGGCACGATATTTAATCCATGGTGAAAATTACGAATATCTTAAGACTATGCAATCCCGTTTGGAATGGTGTATAAATTATAAAATTGTTGTACTATCAGTAAAAACTTCGTTATGTGCTTAAAAAGTTCCTGATCGACAACCAAATAATGATTAAAGTTAGACCCATATATCGTTTAGAAAAACAATCCTTGCCGATCCACAGTGTTTTGTATTTCCACATATCTGGGGCAATACAAAGAGAATTAAGGAAACTTAACTGTTCAATATTGAAATATCCATCCTAAAGTCAGCAATTTTGGTGTCCATTAGTTTGAACTTCTCAAGTAAATTTTTGATGAAAAATTTTCATCGAGGTAACGAGTATAAGAATTTCAGCATAATTGGCTTCTTATACGTTCAACAGAAAAAAAGAAATCTGATACTTTGGGGGAAAATGGATAAATATTAAAGAAGAATTTATTTAAAAAATAACATTGCTGTCATTTTGTTAAGCAATATTTCAGAAAAAACTCTTTTTAAAAATTATACTTATTATCATGTCAGAACATTATGTTGATTTAGGGATGAGGTTTTTGGTATCAATCCGTAGGCGAAAATTTAACATTTTATCTGCACGAGCATCTCAAAAAAAAGCAGCTTTTAATAACGTGTTGCCATCGCATTTACAAAAGCTTTGATTAAAAAGAAATCAATTAGTGACTAACTGGTTTCTTTGCTCAAACCTAGAAAAATGTAATTTTGAGCACGTTATTATAGGAAATGAAATAAACAGGAAATGCGATATTTTTAAAAACAATTAATGCGAGAAAAAGTTTTTTATGATCGTTTGCAATACTAAAGTGACTTATTCAATGAAATGATTAAAATGAATGAAAGTATAATTTAACTCGCTCGTGGTGCTTGGCCGTTTAAGAAACTATGGTCTGACATGATACATTGAAATATGGATAGCAGATTTCATTTTAATCTTTATAATTAATTTATCCTTTTGTTAATAAATCATAAAAGATCATTCAACATATTTTATTCCATAAAAAGGGGAAATTTAAGAAATAATGTTTAGATCGAAATTTAAATTTATTTAAGGAAAACATCATTTTATTAATTTTTTTAATGTTACTTCTTGAATAGATTATTTATATTTTAGATATTTAGATTAAAGGATTATTTAAAATATAGGGCCAAATAAACAGCTGAAAATTATTTCAAAAATTATCCATTTTTTAAAATTATTCCCCCACCCCATTTCATCATTTATTTTCTTTTCTGTTTATGGTTAAAAGAGATTCTTCGATTTCTTAAAATACATTTGAAAAGTTCTTTGTTCGAACTGAAAATGAGTTTCAGATAATAGGAACTGGAAATCAGAAAGCAGAAAAAAAGCGGGGTGAGAGTGTTTGGAACATTTATAGCTTTAAAAGGAATATCATAGGAAAAAGATTTTTATTTGAACACTTGAAGAATCAGTAGAGGAAACAAGAGTCTGTGCAAATCATAAAACTTTGTGAATCTTGGATTCGAGTGATTATACATTTGATATTTAGCGGTTTATCAAACGATAAGCTCGTAAGTTCCGCCTTTTATATTTATCTATATTATTGATTTTTTGATTTATTTCCACTGCCTTCCTGGAATTGTTACATGCAACGTTACGTTACATTCATTCGTACAGCTTGTTTTTATATTTTCTTTTATAAACAAAATATAAAATACAATTGTACTTTATATTTCATTTAAAATCGAAGTATACGAATAAAAAAGAAATTTTGTTTTATTTTTATGCTTTTGTACTTTTTACCTTTATTTTTTCCAGTTTACTTATTGCTTTTTTTTTTATTTTGAAGCTGTTTGAGAAACCCTGCCTTTCAAGATCATTTAAATTCTGAATTTAAAGTCATTAAAATTAGAAACCGAAATTAAAAATGCATGCTCCTGTTGTAAGGTATATTCCTTGGTTTCGTTTTTTGACATTTGTGTATTCAGTTTCAAGTAAAAGACATTTATGTAAATTTTTAAAGATAAATGTATCCAGCAGAATTGTTATATTAAATCAATATTGGTTTTCCCCTTTCCTATTAATATTAAATTGTTAAATATGACGGACGTTATGATTGTCAAGTGTCGTTGTCGTATTGTACACACTATTATTTATACACTAATTAAAATGAATAAAAATTTATGTATTCTTTATTACTAATTAAAATTTACCAAACATTAAGTCAAAATACTGTTTAGTTTACTTTTAAAAACTTTCTCTGATGCAAATAAACAATATTTAATCCTAATAAACATATAATTCTAAAAATTCTATTATTTATTCCTGTTCCTGGGTAATGTTTTTGTATCCTGAAATGTTGACATTACCTACTCTTATTCATTTCATCGACTCTGTCTGATTTTATCAAAGTTGCTTTCAGAATAACTTTCAAAGCATCCTTTGATGTTTGCGAGACAGATGTTTTAGTTTCATTTGAAAGTATCTAGCGTCAACTTTCATTTATTTTAGTGCCGATTCTTAGAGCTTTATATATTTTTTATTTTGTGCTTTCTCCGAAATTCTTATTACAATCGTAGAAATTTTTTTTTGTTAGTATAATGGAATTCTCGAATGAGATAAACTAATTTTTCTATATTTTATTATGTTGCTTTGTAGCTCGCTGCTAATAAATCTGTTGACACAAAAATGTGTATGATAATAAAATAAATCGTACAACTAGAATAATCTAAAAAATTGATATCTTGAATAATAAAATGTATTGGGGGGGTGAAGAAACATCATCATTTTTGTTTACCTTTCAAGAAAATAAATTAGAATTCGACTAGAAAGTAATAAAAGCAGATTTATTAGTTTATCAAACACATTTTCATCTCTGTGTTTTGCCTTGCCATTTGATAGCATCAAAAGGAATTCATTTATATTATAATAATAAAATGGCTATGAATTGAAATAAATATTATTTAAGGTATTGCACTAAATTATAAATTATATTATAATCATGAAAAAGTTGGAATATTTTTTCTGTTTGTTGAAATCTGCAGATTGATTTTCAAATTCTTTAAAATATTTTTCTCACATTCGTAATTTAAAAATAAGATCTCGTAACATTCCAAAGTTTATATATATATATAAAAATGGCAACTCTAGTGCATTTAAAATAAACAATCTAATTATTTAATGATTACTCTGTAATAATCAATTATTTAACAAAAAAAAGAAAGCTAACCATTTACTCAGTTCATTTAAAAAAGAAGCAATCATTAATTTAAACTAACAATAATGAATTACCTTTCTACAAATTTTTTTTTTACTTTTTGATTAAATTGTTGCCATTTTCATTCGCTATATATAAATAAATAATTGTTCTCAATCCACTAATTAAAGATCTTAATATAAAAAATAGAATACATTTTAATTAATTGTTTTTAGCATTGTTAAGTTTTGTTTGTCATTCGCCGAAGGTGACAGCGCAGACGATAATCGCTTAAAGGCTAATGACACCACGTGTTAGTCACGATATCAGAACATTAAAAGGGCTCTATCTAACTTTCCGATCTCGTGTGCTCCGGTTCAGGAATGACTCACTTTGCCAGTCACAGGTGCCTGGCCGACTAAATTGAGGGGTAGAACCCCCCTATTTAAATTCCCCTCCTAAAAGAAGTCTTCTGCTTCAACTGAAACGGGAGATAACGCTGTAACTGATGACTTCGAATAGAGTTTATTTCATGATGCCATTGAAACTGAATAAATATTTGTAACACGCAACAGCTTTGCACCACCTTTGTCATTATGTCTCTTTGAATGGAAAGAATTTTAATTGAAAAGAAGGACAGCAAATTATTTATGGTATATGTAAAAGTCGATAAATATAAGTAATTTATTTTAAGTCATTGCGTAAATGAAAGGACAGAAAAGATTTGACATAAAATTTGATGAAATATAATTTTGATATACCACTTGCAAAATTTTATTCGCCAAGCTTAATTTGATTATTTGCTGTTTTTTAAATTTTAATGTTGAAGAATTAAATTACGGATCTTTATTTCTTAATACAGGAACACTTACGATTATTCTGCCTAATGTGGTTAAAGGGCTGACCGGATAACAATAAAACCGGATTTTCCAGAGTTCAATGAACTTATTTCCTTGCCCACCAATATCAGAAGACTAAGTTTTTATACCAAAGTTGTTATAATGTGTATGTTCTGATTTCTTATGAGAGATAATCCCTCCATTTTTCTCAAGCATCTTGGAATATAAACGCAGCTCTGTACTCGTAATTTATACTTGATTATATACTGCATCGCATGTTTCAAGAATTTATTAGGGAAAATCTGTACATAGCATGAAATGAAGTCTGCATTTTTGAACCACAAAAACTCTAGAAATAATAAACGGATACTGTAGATGTTTATACCATTTTGTAGAGCATTTATTGGAAAAGATTTTAATATCAAAATAAAAGGGGGAGTTTTATGATCGTAATATTTTTATCGTAATAATTATGCGTAGGATGAAGGATTTGCCCATGCTTTGAACAACTTCTTTATTTCCTTGGAAGATTGATGCTATACTGTAATCTCCTGCGAAAAATCTCTTTCATAAATTCTTAGTGTGATACCAAAAGTAGCTATAAACTATGTTTATATTTATTTTCCCATGTTATTAAAATGCTTCGCTTTCAAATCCCAATAGAAAGTCGTGTTGCTTGTCAAATTATCTTGCATAGTTTATTTTCTTGATGCTTCGATTATTTATACATTTTACAGCTTTAAAATTTTTTTTAAATATAGGATAAAAAACCTTTAATAAAGATTGGCAACCGAGTACAAGCAAAATCCTGCATGGGAAGTTAAAATGTTTTTTGTCACTCGTTTTGCTCATTAAAAGGGCATTTTTTCCCAATTTTGTTTTGCTTGTTATGCGAATAACTTTAGGAGGAGTCGTTAAGAGACTTTGAATATGAATGAAAATAATGCAAAAAATATTTTGTCTATTTTGGTATTAGATAAAGGATGAATTTTTCCTCTATATACTGCTGCCACAAATGTGAAATAATAATATAATTAAAAAAAGGATATGGGAATTTCAATTTTAATTTTTAAAAACTTTTGAGAATATTGATGATATTTAATACATTTCTTTAAATTCAGGATTTTATGAGAAACGTTCAAAAAAATTCCATTAGAACAACAAGCGTTTGCTCTCTCTGTTCAAGCAAAGATTTTTTTTTCACTACGATCATTAGAAATTGTAAAATTTTGACAAAAAAAGGCATTGGGATACCACTACGATAATTTGTATACCAAATTTCATGGCTTAAGACGGGATAGATTTGTCTGCACATTGCAGACACACATCCACGAAAGCCATTCATTTTATAAGAGTAGATGTAAATAAAACTGGCAAGTTTGAGATCCTCGAAATTGAATCACTTTTCACAGCAAATATGTTATCCCTTTACATAAAATTACGGATTTTGGGCAAGACCATGATCTTCACGAGTACTCACATTTTTATATTTTTGGGAATCCGCACATGGGTTTTTGTGTTTTTGTTATTTTACAAAGGCATACAAAAAGTTTATATTATAAAGAAAGCCAAATATTCATTATTGGACCTCTTTTTTTCACCAATTTAAACCAAAATTTGACATAGAGGAGCAATTTTAGTACAAAAATAATGCAACAATATCGCTTATCAAATTGCACAAATTGAATCAAAATGCTAATATTCATCCAAATCTTAAATTTCAAAATTGATTTATGGTTGAAATAATTGGTGAATGAAATACATCAGATCAAAAATTTTAAGGTCTTTATTATTTTGCTCTAAATATTTATTTAAAAATCAGTTGAATCCGTTTGCACTTTCACAGCATAATTCATGGGAAATACCAAAATTAAATTGGGTCAAACTAATTCATCGTTGATCGCCATCATCAGTTGATTCCACTGTTTCATCTTCTTTTGATCTCTTTTCCCGAGTCACGTGATTTCAAATGAAGAATAGCGATTAATCGAGCATTATAATATTTCATTTCACGCTTTTAACCTCATATCGATGTAAAAAAAACTAATAACAAGATCAATCTTCCCTTGTCAAATCATTGTACTGATCTTTAAAAAAAGACAATAAAAAATTTAGATCAGCAGCGCATGCGTCATCCATTTACATAATATCAGCGGCACTGTAAAATCCCCTTTCCCGCCTTTGACAACACCGTTTATCATTCTTTGTGCCTGTGTCATATCCCTCTCCTCCCTTTTATTTTCGCTTTCATTTCGCTTGTTTATTTTTTGAATGTATTTTTTTTTCTTGTCCTCCTCTTTTCTGTCACCACAAACAGTTGGAGCGGAAGAGTCCACTTCTGTTTCCATTTCAACAGAGCCTTAGCACTTCGCCGCGATTTATCAAGGATTCGAAAAGCACTGCTGGAGTTTTCAATCACAGCTGAAACTGTTTGAAGTATACTGTGTAATCGCTTCGAAAGTGTGTGGTGGCGGGGAGAGAGTCTGGCATCCCCTTCCCTCCCTTTTTTTTTATATCTGAAGTGGAGATTTCAGTTTTTGGTCCAAACTCTTGAGTGTCGCAGGAAATTCGTGAGATTTTGTTTTTTTATCACGTCCGCAAGTGGGTGGTATCCTGGAATAAAGTGCTCTCGATGATAGCGCGGCATTACTTTGGAACAGTTTTAGTTCACAGAGGTGACACGCAGAGAATAAAAATGCCTTTTTTGTAATTTTTTTGTTATGAAGGACTTTTTTAAAACTATTATTTCCCATTTTTTGGTATTCATTTTCTTTTTGAATCATACCATTTAGGTTTTGTTCAACATTTCATAGTACTTTTATTTATTGCTTAGTACAAAATATACACTTCTATTTTCTATCTCGTGCGTCTTTTGATGATATTGTTACTCATCACCGGGTTCGCTTGTAGTGGATGTTTGGTGGGAAATCAATCAGCAGGCCTCAGTAAAAAACAACAATGACGTTTATTTATACAAAGAACACGAGCAGAAAGACGATGAGCACACAGCAGCACATTACAGATGACAGTAACCCACAAATGTAATCGACCACAGCACACAAATCCAGAAGGAGAAGGGATCCTCGGAACTTTGCTCTACGGTCTCACCGAACGGCTGAACTTCCCACTGTCTCCTCGCTTTAGCTACCGACTTACTACCACACGACTGGCTTCTGAACCCACGGCAATGTTGCCACAGCTGTTTGTTTGTTTCCCCAGAATTCGGTCCATAGCATTGCTTCGCTATCCTCTCGAAGACTCATTACTTGTCATCTACTCTAAATCCAGCCTTTTATGGATCCCGGGAGGCGGGCAGAGAACCTTCAGGGCCAATCAGGGCTCTATTGGTCTCAGTTTCTATTGGACGGATCGTTAAAATTTCAGCAAAATTTATTGCTCTGTGATGACTAATGAGGCACCCGCTCAGCACGCAACAGTGTTAATAGTAAAATTGTCTTTCTTATAATAACATTATTTGTATTGGGAAGCAAAATTACATTTTTGTAACAATATATATATATATACCTATTAGTGCAGAACGCATGAGCAAAAATGGGTATAATTTCTGAATCTGAAAACAGTAAGTATAATGATAACAGTAACATAATATAATTCTTACGAAATAGTTGACAGAACTGGGGTTGTATAAAAAGGGGAAGATGTCCACAAATAATCGTTAGACTACTTTTTAGGAGAAAAGGAAATGTTAGCTAGAGAGGAGTAATAAATGCGTTCATTTTAAACACTTTGATCGATTTAGTCCAAAATTTAATATGGATTCAATAGTTTAATTGCAAAGGTACATTACAAATGATCGTTTATATATCTCCCCAAGTTTTTGGTTTATATGGACACATAAACAAAAGAGAATTCATTTCCTTGTCACAGACATTAATGAAGAAATCAGATAGTGAATATATTGAAGGATTAAGTTCAAAATAAGACGCAGATATATAGTTTATGCATTAAGTTATCATACTGTAAGTCATTACTCGTTTTATTTTATGCCTTGATTTTGATCATATGCTTATATATGGGTAGTCAGGCCATCAAATTCTTTTGCTGACGATTTTTGTTCAAAATTCAAAGAACATTTACAATTTTGATTTTAAGACCTATGCTTTGGTATGTTTTTTAGTGTAACAGCAGATTCCGTTCGTTCAGGTTCGTTCTCTATTAGCACAAACTGCTGAACAACATTGTTACGATATTTTTCCAAACTTTGACCAGCACTCAAACATCAAAAAATATCGTAAGAATTGTTTGATGTTGGAATTATTAGTACATTGACTGGTACTAATAAGGATAATTATTGAGTTTTTGTGTTCACAGACCAATAATCAGACAGGAATAATTCTAAGAATATTTTTTAGGATTTATGGAAGTCTACAAAGAGGAGATTTATTAATATCTAGAAGATTAATTTTTGATAACAAAAGAAAGTATATTTTCAAAAAAGGCATTGGCTGAAACTTTTAAGAATATAAGTCAACCATTTTCCGATTCATTTAGAAATATTTTGGTTAAATATCCTTGTAAAGCGAAGCCAGAATGAAAATGGAAAAAAAGAAAATATATGCAGTTATAACCAGAGAATATTAAAGCATCCGAAACAAAATAGGTTCGCAGAAAAGCCTTGTTTATTCTCTTGCTTTTTCCGGATGAGGGGTTTGGGATTTCTTTGTGCATACAGCGAATGTTATGAGTGACACAAATTCTTTCGGAGAAGTAAAAAAAAGCACCCATTTCGAATACCCGGGTGCGGTTTTCGGAATAATTCTTATCTGGCGCGAAACATGGCAGTGGAACAAAGAAAACTACCATTGTTCTTGCGGAAATATCGCTCGCCAAGTCAGCTTTTATTATTCTTGTTGCGACGGATAAGAAATCGTCTGCAATTTTCTTTGTGGTAGTCACAGAATTCGTAATTCGTTAAGTTTATTGTGCAGTATTATTTTGCCAATTTTCTTAACGCAAGGGTTCGTTTTCTGAAAGTTTTTGACAGTATAAAGTGACAAATGATGCTAAAAATGACAGCTGAAAGATGATTTATCAATGTAGTTTTGAAAACAAGGAACAGAATGGGAAAGTGTATTAAGCTAATAGACCAAGTGATTGACTTTTGCAGGAATAAAATTTGATTAACTTTCCATAAAACTAGAACTAAGGAACTAAAACCAAAGACTTCTAAGAAAAGATTTATTTATTTATTATTATTATATCATATATCCAATCATTATTATCGTAGTATTTCGTAGCTAAACATGTGAGCAAAACATTCCAATTGTAAATAATCAATTAAAAAATAATTCCATTGAAAATGCGCGAATTAAATTGATTCCAATTTTATGAGTTGCATTTATAATATGGAATTATTGTAATATCTTTAAAAAAAGACTCTTTAGGATGAGGAAGCCAGCAAAAATATTGAAGGATATTTGAAGGCTGGAGGAAATTTGATATTTCCATCTTTATTTCATTCTAAAATTTTATTTTCATCAATAACTGAAAACATATACCGAAAAAAATGTATATAGTATCGTCGCAAAGCAAATGCATGTAGACGCATTTACTAAAACGCTAATGAATGTTGCTGTAAAAAATGTAAGAATCAACATTTAGAGAAACATTTATGGAAACAAATTCAGTACTAAGAGCTTATTGTTTAACCTCTACATTGTATAAAAATGATTCTTTTTATAGCAATACGCTTCTAAATCTTTGGGGGTAAACGTTAAAATTTTGAGTCCACTTTTAATAAATTATAATTACATTTAAAAAATTATTAGAAATAATTATTTTACTTTATTAAAAACCCAATTAAAATTACGAATTTTTTTTCTTTGTGACCATTTGTTGCTAGGGAGATAGTAAAACTATGTCTGATTTGATAGCTCTAAATCCAACGGTCTGACATGAAAACAAATTTCTCGAAAAAATCGGAATGACAGGAATGAATTCCTGCTAGAATGTTTCATTTGAAAGGTTTTTCTCTGCAAATATATTCATTTTTACAGACATTATACTAACCTATACATTTATCAGGCTAAAAATAATGGACATCTATTTTCTGTCAATTATTTAACTTAACTAGGGGATTATAGTGAGAGACCATATGAAATTTTTTATCATGTCAGAGCATGATGTTGGTTTTGGGATGAGGTTTTTGGCGTCAACAAAAATCCGTAGATGAAAAATAAAAATGTTATTATTTGCACAAGCTTCCCAAAAAAGCAGAAACTTGTAGTGGATGACACTTGATGCTAATACAATTTTCAAATATTAATTCATTCATTAAATTTAATTCATTTTTAATACTTTAAATAGAATTTTAGCCGTTTGTAATGAAAATTGAAATCAACAGGTATTAGCTCAATTGGTAGCATGCAAGGATTTCAATACTTTTTATGGGAAGGTGAAGAATGTAAGTTCAACTCTTTTGCAAAAATCAATAATGTTTTGATAAATTATTTAGATTAATTGTAATAATTTAATAAAAAGTAGCTAAAGTATTTTTTTTGTTGACGTAAGTAGGTATTGACTTAATTTTTTAATATATATTACTTGTTTTTCTTCTCGTTCGTGATGCGTTTAATATTTGTTCAGAATTCTTACAATTCTTGTTGGAATTCAATTTGTAAACTTAAAAAAAATTTAATAAACTTTATACAATAGAAATATTGATGTAATTGAAAAGATAATTTTTTTTGAATTTTAAAGTGTTGTTAAAAATTTTTTGTACGGCAGTAACTTTTGTAGTTATCACACCCTCCCCCCTCCCCAAACCAATTAATTTTTGATAACATTTTAGTTAAAATTTGAAAAAGGAAAGTTACGAAGTATAGATTTCAGCCCCATTTACACTTCCCAAATTATAAATGTGCTAAGTTTGGAAGCAGAAGATGACACGGTCTGACCTGTAGCGTATTACCACATATACATATTTTTCTTTATTAATTGTAAAGATATTCATTTTAATTGAATTGGAATTAGTTATTATTGAATCAGAGTTGCATTAAACAAAATATTAGTTTTTATAATGTGCATAATTGTGTACTAAAGAAAAAAAGCATTTGCACGTTGTAAGGTATTTCGAACTCTGAAAGGTATATTTCAATAAAATAACTTTTTTTGGAAAGTGCAATTTACCAATCATGTCCTTTATGAGCTTTGAAAGTTTTGTTTGTCAAAACTTGTTTGCTTAAAAGAAGAAAACTGACAGAGCTATTTCTGTAGAATGACAGGTTTGAAGTTCGCGAGGAAATTTCATTAACAAAAACTTCCTCTGAAAAAACGATTTCTGCTGTCAACGAAGCATAACTGTGTTTTGTTCTTCAAGAAGAAAAGAAAGAAAGAAGAAGAAGAAACGAAGATACTCTAGAACACGTCCATTCAACGGTCTTCGAATTACCCAATGTCCTCTAACGGCAAAAGTGAATCGCCAGTAGCTGTAAGGTGACGGTCGCAGTTAGAAGTTGAGTTTGTTGGAGATAATTTAATAATTGCTCGATTTTGACTTCGTTTCAAGGATCAAGGAACTCGACTCGTCTTTTTCTTTGAAAGGAATTGGTCTATTAAGACCTCAACGGACAAAGGAAAAGAATTATTTTAAATACAATTATCTGAGTCATGCAAAATTTTTAATTCCATTCTTCCATTGTAAAAAGCCCTTTCTGTTAATGCTAATTTTTTATCTTGAAAATGCATACTTCCGTTTTACAGGAGGTTTTTTTCGTTCAACTGCCGTTCGAGCTATTGCTTTACGGTCACTTTATCAGATTCAAATAAATTAGTTAGAATGTAAAAAATTTAATTTTTTTAATATAAAGTAAATGCGGTTTTTTTTGTTGTTATAGTAAATACTCTAATGAGAAAAATTAAGTTTCCTAATATTATAGAAGGAGTAATTCGAATTTCAAAAGACTTATTGTTGTACACATATTCCTAATACTGTAATAGAGAAAACCTGCGGCTACACGACAAATTTAACTTGACTCAGATCTGCTAAATAAACGAGATAACAAGTAATATCAAAAACAATTTTTTAAAATCAATTCCTACTTTGGTAGTTAGGAACAATTTTATTTTAGTTACTTTTTATTAAATGATTACAATTGTTGTTGTTCTCGTGTTTTGCTTCACACCTTGAGGAGAGGTGCAGTAGCTTCTGAAGGTATGAACTCCTGAACACTAGAGAGCAGAAGTCGGTCTTCTAGCTCACGGGGGGGGACTTCATTCAGCATTTAATTCATTCCTCCACAGATCTTAATTTAGATCTGAAACAGAGAATGATCATCACTGACCCAGTATCCTCACTGGTATTACTCTCCACACGGAGATTTTTGTAACCGATACAGATTTAAGGTCCACTGCACACGGAGAGTCTTCGGCTGTCAGGTTTGAACTCGTAGTCCACGGGATGCGAATCCAAAGCCTTAGCAATCAGGCTATCTATTCTTAACAATTACCATTGCTACAAATAATTGATCAAACAATTATACTAGCAATGAATTTGTAACGCCAACTGAGGATTCAAAACCAATTGGGACAACGCAAAATGCATGAATTTTCTACACAAGTTGGAGTATATATATATATGGAGAGTAGAAGCTAATAGTAGTATTTGAAAATTGACTAAATAAAGGAACTAAATAAAAAAAATTAAGAAACTTGATATTTCCAAAATCATTCAGCTAATAATGAACGTGGGCAGCCAGCACAACTTTTAAATTCTTAAAGGTAAAAAATGGCTGAACTCAACTTCAGTTAATGAATCTAATTAATCTTAGAGCGATGTTTATAAAATCTACAGGTTTTTAAAAAATTCGTGAATCGTTAATAATGACCTCTCTAGACCATATCCAGAATTTTTCACTGGATTTAGATCCGGAGACCTTAGTAGCCATCAGTGATGAATTTGTGATATGCGATAGGTTATCGAAGATTTCTGGGCTGAGATGCTACAAGCAGTTAGATTGTAATGATATTATATTCTAACTGTAAAAAAAGAATCGTAGAAAATATATATTCTTTTAATTGCAAAACGCTTATTCTTTTAATTGTATTGCTATAAGTATTATTAACAAACTACTAGGTATAATATATCAGGCTCTTATATGTTCCATTCAATTCACTTAATTATGAGACATATTTGACTTTATTTAAATAAAAAGACGTTCGGGGTGGACAATGTTCATAAACAGATATCCGGCAATTTGTTTTAAAAATAATTACGAACTAAAAATGAAACTTGCTCTATGGCACATTGTTTTATTTTCGATTCAATTAATGCTACGTGCCTAGATAGCTTTGAAATCTTTTTCGAACTATTCATTCTATTAACTTATAAAACAAGACTAAATTCTTAGAATAACGAAATCACCATTTTTATTTTATCCAGCTCGAATTTTTCACACTGTTGCCAAACACATCAACATAAAATAACTGTTGCCACAAAAATACAATGCCGTTAATAATTATCTTACATTCGGCCATCCTGAAAAAAAAATGGACGACCCTGTCCATAAAATTACGGAAATGAGGCACATTGTAAATTATTCAAAGTACATAGTCCTGAAGGTATGTTGGCAATTTTTTTATTCTATTTTCTCGTGGAGCATTTGGGAGTTCATTAACCATATCTTCCTCTTCATCATCATAGTCAACGTCAAGATTTCATCTTCATTTACAATGTGAAATAGTTTCATCTGCGATGCATGAGCTGTAGTTGTATAATGCCGTCTTACACGTCCTTGTGCTTTTGTTCTAAAATCTGTGACTTGATATACATCAGATGGAAACACCTTCACAACTACAAGTGGTCCTCTGTATTGAACTTGCGTTTTTGTGCGACTCCCAGGAGTGGTTTCAGGTAACCGTTTTACAACGACAACATCGCCAACAGAATATGTATGTGCATCACAGTGATGCTTATCAAAATTGGACTTCATTTTCTCTTGTGCTTTCAGTATATCGTTTCGTGCTTCTTCTTGCAGTACTCCAGGAGAAACATATTCATCCGACATTGGAAGCAATTCTCTTGGAAAATTATCAAGTTTTCTAGGCTTGTATCCAAATAAT
This sequence comes from Argiope argentata, assembly GCA_026289955.1. Classification (NCBI taxonomy): domain Eukaryota; kingdom Metazoa; phylum Arthropoda; class Arachnida; order Araneae; family Araneidae; genus Argiope; species Argiope argentata. Next base: position 36,790 of record JAOUZG010013995.1, on the reverse strand, counting down.
AGGTGGAATGGCGCTTTGCCTGTAGATTTGCTGGGCGACCAATTAATGCATCTCTGGATTTCAGGCAACATCTAGTCCCAGTCCCTATGGTTATCTGCATGCACATTTGAGGAAATCATAGGTATAAGCACACGATTTATCCGCTCCACTTGTCCATTAGCAGCTGGTCTTTGCGAGCAGTTCACAGTATGTTTTACGCCATGCTTCATGCAGAATTCTTTAAATGCTGATGATGTGAAACATGAGCCTCGGTCAGTAACGACTCTGATAGGACTTCCAAAGTCATTTATGAATTCTTCAAAGTACTTCAATACACATTTAGTAGAGCAACTAGTACATGCACGTAAACGAACAAATTTTGTCAAATTATCAATTATTACTAATAGTTCAGTATTGCGATTCGAACTAGCGTTAAAGGGTCCCAAAAAGTCCATGTGTACTATTTCAAAGGGTCGTTTATCTGGCGGAATTGGATTGAGTTTACCCTGAACTTTTCCGGCGGGTACTTTCGTAAAAGCACATGTAACGCATTGATTTATATGCTGTTTTACATATTCTGACATTCGAGGAAACCAGAAATGCTGTGTTATAAGTAATTTGACCTTGTCAACTCCAAAATGACCCGAAAAATCGTGAAAGCGTACAACTAAATATTTCCTCATAGATCGTGGCATTACAAACAATTTTTTGCAGACACCGTTGTCAATTTGTAAGCGATAAAGTATTCCGTTTATAAGCTCATATTTACTGACAATATTTTTCTTTTCCGCTTTTTTCTTGGAGCATTTTAATATTTTAATGATATTGTTTAACTCTTCGTCCTGGGACTGAATTAAAGCTACTTTGTCTTCTTCAGTACTTATATAATAGACACGCGGTTTCTCACTTATATTTAATGGAATACTGGTATCAATTTCGACTAGTTGGTCCGGACATTTCACTATTATATCTAATGGGCTGCATTCAGTGGCTTCTTTAGATTGTTCAGGATCTTCGTCTTCTACTGGTGCGCGACTCAGGGCGTCCACATGGGTCATCTGGTCACCGGATTTATGCTTAACATCGTAATTGAATTCACTTAGCTGTTCTATCCACCTTGCCGTTTGGGGCCTTATATTTTTTTGAGTTTTTAGATATATAATTGCAGAACAATCTGTAATAATAGTAAATCAAAGACCAAGAAGAAGGGATCTAAGGCGACTGAGAGACCAAACAACAGCCAGTAGCTCCAATCGGCTCGAATGATAATTTTCTTCATCTGGATTAGTACGTCTGCTTACACAATAGACCAAGCGAAGGGTATTATCTCTGTCTCTCTGAAGTAGCATTCCAGCCAAACCCACGGAGCTTGCATCGGTGTGCAGTTCGGTTTCATCCCGAGGATCAAACAATTTCAAGACTGGTTTGGATACAAGAAGATTACGTAATCTTTCAAAAGAAGTTTGATGTTCATTGGTCCAGACAAATAATTGACCATTCTTTAATAAGCGGGTTAAAGGAGCTGCAATTGACGCATATCCAGCAATGAAGCGACGGAAGAATCCAGTCAATCCCAAAAATCTCTGAACTTCATCCCTTTTTTGGGGAACAGGGAATTCGGCAACAGCAGCAAGTTTTCTGGGTCCAGGTTTGATACCATCCTTGCTGACAACAAATCCTAAATATTCAATCTCTTTTTTAGCAAACTCACACTTTGATAGTTTCAACGTTATCCCTGCATTGCACAATTTTTCGAGCACTGCTCTAAGCATATTGATCATATTTTCAAAGTTAGAGGATCCAAAAAATATGTCATCTATGAAACACGACACACCATTACATAATAAATTGCCTAAAGCTAATGACATACATCGTTGAAACACTGCAGGCCCGTTTGAAAGACCAAAGAATATTCTAGTGGGTTCATAGTGGCCGTCTGGTGTTGTAAACGCGGCCTTACGAGCTGACTCATCATCCATAGATATTTGATTAAAACCCTGGCAGACATCAAGAATGCAAAACAAACTAGAACCAGCAATTCTGTCTAATAAATCATCTATATGTGGTAAAGGGAATTTGTCCTTGACAGTCTGCGCGTTTAATTGTCTGTAGTCAATCACCATTCGATATTCACCAGTTTTCTTCTTTACAAGCAAAACGGGACTGCTATATTCAGATGAACTATCTCGAACAATACCTTGATCTTTCATTTCTAAAATAATGTCTCTTAGAATCTGCCTTTCGTAGTGGGAAGCACGGTATGGAGAACGAGCGACAGGAGTACTACCAGCCTTTTCAACTATTTTCATGACTGTATTGTTGACACATCCCAACTCATTAGGACTTAGAGCGATGCACTTTCTGAATTCATTCAATAGGTCACAGACACGTTGCTTTTGCTCATCCGATGTGTCTGGTCCAATCTTTATGTCAACAATTTTAACTTTTTCTTTGAGATCTCTTTTGGCAATAGCAACTAGATTTTCTTTGTCACCGTTGATATCGGGATATTTAATAGAATCAACATTTTCAGTCGACCAAACACCTCTTAAAATAACTCGATCCTTCTTTAAGCGTAGAGTATTATCGCTGCAGTTAACTATGGGTACTAGTGTTTTACCATTTTGAATTAATAAAGACGAACTTGATTCATTATCAGCGTTATCAAAAGTCATCACTTCGTCATCCGTTGATTTGTTATCTACAACTTCCAACATTTGTATCATATTCGGTTGAACAGTTATCGTTTTTGATGCTCTCAGAATAGCAGTTGCATGGGGTGATTCTTCAACTCCAATGTTCGCTAGACGTCGAAATTCATCCATGTGAAACATTCTAGATTTTCCTTCCCGTCTTATCATCACTAAATTTGGAAAATCTATCAAATCCTTTCCGACAATGACGAATGGCCCTTGAAATGTATCATCATTTACAACGTGCAACTTCACATCCTTTAAAATTAAATTGTCTATAGCCACATTTACTGTACAAATTCCAAGTGATTGTGTTATGCCACCTCCAATTCCTGTTATAGAAATAACATTGTTTTTTAGGTTGAACAAGCACATTAATTTGCTTTGCAAATGAGTATTTTATCATTGATATATCAGCCGCTGTGTCTATTAATGCATCTGTATTCATTCCATTTATTGATACGATTTTAAGTGTAACATCTCTATTAGAGCATGATAAGGAGGATAAATTTACTGTGAGATTACTACGTGATTTAGGACATTCCCTAGTTCCATGGCCTTCAGTCCTACATGATGTACAAAACTTAGGTCTTTTAGGTTTTACGCAATCACGTGCCAAATGACCTTTTTCGTAACAATTATAACACGTAATTGGCTCCATCATTCGATAATTAGTAGCAGAACGATTATTTATTTTGGTATTATATTGACCACCAATATTCTTATTATTTATGTATAGACCAGATAGCTCAATGTGTTCGTCAATTTTATCAGCCAAGCTCGTTGGCGACTTCAACAGCGACCATTCACTGATATAATATTCTTGCACTGTTAAAGGTGCGTCTTGCTTCATTCTATCTGATATTATTAAGTCCTTTAAATTTTCAAAAGTTTTTACATTTAACCCATTTATCCACCCATTGAAATAAGTTTCTAATTCATAGTAGTATTCTCGCCACGTACCTCCAGGTTTAATTTTATGCGAGTAGAACAATTGGCGAAATTTTTCAGCACTTAGCTTGAAACGCTTAAGTAGCAGCTCTTTCATATAAGAATAGTTTTCAGCCAATTCTTCAGGTTCTCTTATAATTATGTCGACTATTTCACTAGGAAGAACACTAGTCAAACACGCCATCCATAGAGAGGTTTCCATATTTACCCTCTTCATTACTCTCTCAAAATGTACTAAATATAATCCAATGTCGTCATATTTCAAATCAAAATTTCTTACCTGAGTCTTCCAGTCTATTTTCGGGCTGATTTCCACATTGGGCGCGTTTTGAGCAATTGGCGATAACGATTTGGCTTCAATTTCCAGCTTCTTTATCGCCAAATCATGTTCTCGCATAGCATTTCTTTCTGCAAGTTCAAATTCTTCTTTACGTTTTAGAGCAGCTTCCTCTGCTTTTCGATCGGCATTTATGTTACCGATTATTCCATGTATTATATCTTCATCATAATTCCTACTTTTCTTGATCAAACTTATCAATTCCACGACTTTATTATTTTCTCCGATTTCCTCTCCAAGTTCCACTGCAACGAGTTCTAAATCCTTTTTTCGTAATCTCGCAAGTAAAGACATCTTTCTAAAACTATACAATTATCCACTTCTTATCCCACTTCTGAATTATTAACTTATAAAACAAGACTAAATTCTTAGAATAACGAAATCACCATTTTTATTTTATCCAGCTCGAATTTTTCACACTGTTGCCAAACACATCAACATAAAATAACTGTTGCCACAAAAATACAATGCCGTTAATAATTATCTTACAATTCTTAATTTGTAATATTGCATCGAAGTACAGAAGAAAGTAACAAAAATGCATCCACTTTCACCATGTAATAATGATGTCCCAATATTATCAAATATTCCAATTAAGTTTTTTATTTGGAGTGTTAATGCCATTTTGTAAGCAAATACGAAAATATTATCGGTATCGTAAAGAAAAATTGTCACCAGATATTAACAATTTTTTCTATAAAAAATGTATAGATATCACAGCTAACATAGTGATCTCACGTATATCATTAACGAAACCGCAATGAGTGCTCAACACAGGAAGATAAAATATCATGAAATTTATTATAACAAACGAAAGATAGGCTATATATGGAATAGAACTTAATGGTTTTATTATACGTAAACCCTAGCTACATCCATTACGGTAAGTAGTTTTATTACGACGATTTGTTCAAAAACATACTTCCCCCCCTTCACCCACTCCCCTCAAAAAGAACTTTCTTCTCCTTTAATGCTAAAAAGTATGTTTCTTAGCTTTTCTTTCTATCCAGGTCATAAAGCACGCACCATTAGAGAAAGTTTTTCGGAGTTCGAAAAAGAAAAAAAAGGGAGAAATGTACCAGAAAACGCATTTTTTTTTTTATTTACAGCATTTACTTGCTTTTGCTGAGTGATCCGTCTTTCGAGTTATCGATTCATGATCGCTTCACTTATCGATATATGATTACTTCCTACTTTTTAACCGATCGTTCGCTTCTTATCGGCTAGTTTTTCCAACTTGGTTGTTTGACTGAGCAATATCTCTTAAAATGTGATTTTAAACAAAAATGTTGAAAAAATAATACGAAAGAGGAAAAAGTTTAGGTATAAAATACTTTTTTTTACCAAAAAAAAAAAGAAGAAGAAGAGAGAATGTAATCTAATTGATATTTTTTTTATTATTTATTAAAAAATGTTTTTAGAACAGTTTTTTTTTCTTTTGCTTCAATATTTGTTAGAATATTTTTGTTGTTGTTGTTGCTGCTCTTTGCTTTAAAATGTTTTCAAATCATTGTAAATAAATAATTAAAAATAAAGTGTTAAATATTTTCGTGAATAAATTACGGATAGTTAAAAATAAATAAAAATGTGTTCTTTTTTGACATCGATCGTTGAAAGGCAAATGCGATTCAGTATTGAAAAAAATATATAAAAGAAAATTTTGCATCATTTTCGAATTAATTCAGAAAGTAGACTTTTCAAAGAAGTAAAACAAAGAAAATATTTTTAAGCACAATAATGTTTGAAAAAAAATGAACTCCTTCTGAAGCACTAAAAAGAATCTCCAAAAGGAAAATTGTATTTTTTATTTTCCCTAACTAATGAATATTAACGCTAAAAATGCAGTATTAAAAGTAAAATGTAAAAAGTATTGCAGTGTTAAAAATAAAAAAATTCAAAGTATTAAAAGACTCTAACACAAAAGCCTTTTTAAAAAATTAACTTTTCTTGGAGTTTCTGTGAAATGGAGAGGCAGATTTCCAACTAGGTAAACTAAGCAGGCTAATTTTTTAAAATTTTATTTTCCTACTTACTAAATAAACAAATTTGCATTAAGTACCAATTCTATGAATGATAAAATATTAAGATAATATTTACTTTTTTATCAAGTGTAAGATAAACAGTTATGTTCCTATATGTATCCATTATGCTCACTTGTTAATAGAATATTTATAAAGGTAAATATCTGGCTTAACATTATTATGTACAAAAGTGGATACTAGACAGTCTGAATCCGCAGTAGATGTTTAAAAACAAGTGCATATTCGTGAAGTTAAAAAATAAAAATAATAAGCTAATATAAATAATGAAAGCATTAAAATATTTATAACAGTTTTATTAGACGGAGCCCCGTCCCATGCTTTGCCTAGGTGGTGATGCACTTAACCAAGGTGAATTTGAAGCTTTTTTGTTGAAAATGAATGTTTAAAACTTCTTAACTATTTATCTTAAACTGTTTATGATTCTATATTAGTTCCTAAATATTTTTTCAGAAAATATTCGTTAATAGAAAAATATATATAAAATCAGACAGTCTGTTTAATATGTAACTTGTATATAATGATTTTTAAAAAAACGTAACAATTTTCTAGCGATACCATTTTCAATCTTATTATGTTTTTAAGCTAATCTGTCCTACCATGTCCAAGTATTCATTCATAATGAAAACTTGTCGTTGGCCTACTGGATTCAAAATTTAATACAGAAAAATAATTTTGGTATCAAAATCACACATCATATTTACATAATTTGTTGCATCTCAATATTGATTGGGATTTGTAGTCTTGACATAAAACCATATGCTGAATTTCATCCATTTAACTCATTAAGCTCTTGGGTTATCGTTTTTACTGCTAAACAAACTTTTTTTTCTGATTTCGCTTAAAATTTGACAAGATTCCTCCATTTTGATCTGGAAAATCAGAAACTAAATTTCATTCATCCAGCTCATCACGGTATTTTTTTTGTTGAGATATTGCATTTACATAACACGTAAAGATCTAACATTTGAAGATTCATCGATAACTTTTGTTTACTTGAAGAAAGTTTCATCGCTTACAATACTTTTCCTTATTACATAAATGAGCAAAAAGCCCACAATTTGATGATAATCGTCAATGTTTATCTGAAAAATCAAAAACCAAATGCCATTCATCCTGCTCATCACGTTTTTTAGAGATATCGAGTCTACATACAACGTAGAGGTCTAACATTTGAAAAGATTCATCAACAACATTTTTGACTTGAAAGTTTTGTCGTTTACACACTTTTCCTTATTATATAAAAGTGCTAAAAGAAAAATGAATTACGTGAAGAAGAGTGATATCAAATCTTTCCATCTGTCCTAACCCCAGCTGGGGTGGGTTTTATAAATCTGTCATAGTTACGTGATTTCCGCTCCCACGTCACTTGAGTTCGACGTCCTTGTCTTCCCCGTTGGCCGCCGTCCAACTGACGCGTGCGGAAGAATCAAGATATTGTGTACACCTACTCCTTTATCTCCGAGTCGAAATTCACGGACAGAATGATAAAAAGGTGCTTACTGATGGGAATTCCATAATGACAGAGAGTCGAGAGCTTTTTGAAGTCACTTTCGAAAAAAAAAATGGAAACATTGCCATTTTTCTTGTTGTAAAGTTCACTTTAGAACCTTTTTTTTAAGAACACGAGACAATGCGAGAGGAAAAAATTGCTAAGCACAGAAAATTTTTAAAAAAGAGAACAGAAATATTTTATGCTGAATTATTTATTCTTTCTTAAAATCAAAAGTGTTTGAAATTCTCTTCACCATTCATAAAAAAAGGAGCTCCAAAAATATAGAATTTAGAGTGACCAAAAGTTTTGCATTTGTTTCTCTGTTAAGATAAGAGGCTTCTGAATATTAAGTGTATGCATAGATATATATGAAAATAATATAGCTGACGATAATATAATCAATCAGCAGCTGTGGTTCCCCTGAAACTTTCTCGCATAGTCCTCAATAAAGATGTTGTTCTCTCCATCCCTCCTAAAAAACTATAGGTTTATAGGAGGGCAGCAAGACCTAGAATGTCACAAATACTCAGATTTTTATTTCCAGTGTCTTTCAATATGAATTTTTTGTGTTTCATTTTATAAGGTATAAGACTAAGAGTGCCAATTGGGCGTCTTTTGTACAAAATTAGTCAATCATTTACACAAGTACTCAGATTTTTATTTCCAGTGTTTTGCAATAGGAATGTTTTGTGGTTCATTGCATAAGGTAGAATGAGTGTGACGATTGGGCGTCCGTTTGTCCAAAATTTGTCAGAAATTTAACTTCCATTTATCTAAGTTTTATAGTTTTTGAGTTACAACGTTTGCCTTCTCGTTTTATACAAATTAACGAGTGGTAAATATTTTAATGAATTTGCCTCCATTTTAAATATAGATCTACACTTTATGTGCTAAAAATATGTTCTGGTCTTTATCCACTTAATTTTTACTTTTTGTCACCGTCATATGCCATTGAACAGATAGACAAATAAAATTTTTGTGAAGGGGTTGCATTATTGATTTTAAAAAATCTATAAATTTAGTGTAAAAACAAAATCAGATTAGACAAAAACAAAAACAAAAAAATCTTTCTTTTATTAGTCTCGTGCTCAAAATACACAAGAAATTTCAAAAATATGTTGTTGTTGTTTTTTCCATTAAGGGAAATTTGAAATTTGGAAACTCGTCAAATTCTATACCTCATATTTTTTTTATGGTTGCAGTACTTTCTGCTATATATTACGTGTACGAGAAAGTGAAAAAATATTTAAATTACATTTAAAAATAAATAAATGGATGCTTTCGACATTCCATTATTTTTGAAATTTCGGAAAAATATTTATTGCGGTATGTATTTTTCTTACTTAATAATTAAGAACTTCTTTTAAAAAAATTGCTCTGACTTTTACTGCACTCATAAATAAAAAGCGGGAAAAAAAAACTTTCTGAAGGACAATACTGCAATGCCTCGTGATGGCCAGTATTAATAATATTTAACATTAAAGATTATTTTGCTTATCATAAAGAAGAAGATTCTTTATACAGAACAAAATAAATGGAATCATTCATTTGCACGTAATACAAGGTAAATAGATTTGAAAATTCATTGCTTGTGTTACAAGAAGATAAAAAGCAGGAAAAAGAGAAAAATGAAATCTACGATCGAAAAATTTCAAGTTATCATGTTAGAATATTATTATTAATAATAATACATTATTAATCTTAATTAATTTATGTCATTAAGTAGTTTAAAGCAATTTGTAAAAGAAATTCTATTCAAAGCAGGCCAACTTTTAAAAATGCATCTACTCTCAAAAAAGCATGCATTATTATATTTCAATACTGATAAAAGCAGATAAAAAATATATGCGATTTAAAGATTTTAATGAATTTTGGCAATATGCTTTATTTATTGCCTATCCGAATTCGATCCTATTTCTCTTCAGTTATTCGTTGTCTTCAATTATTCAAAATCCCTTAACCAGAACAGCATCATGTTCTCGCATGATAATAATAATTGTTTCTTCAACCTATTTATTTCTATAAAATAATTGCTTCTTTACATCTAAAGTAAGAACAGCTATGACTGTAAATTACAGTAATAAGAAACATTAAATACTATAAATAGGAAAGAGAAACCAGAAAAATGTTTTTAACTTCTTTCTTGAAATCATTCTCGCTAACTGAAATGAAATTCCTTTTCACATTTATTTCGTAAATCCCCTTTTAATGTCGAAATAAATATGCAAATATTTCCCTTAGCGTTGTCTGTAGAGTGCACTAAAATATGCAGAGTAACGTTTATTAAAAATTCCTTTCTCGTTTGCATACCATTTTGTTTTTACTTCACTCAGAAAATTTATATTTAAGTTCCTTAACTTAAGAGCATTCTTTTAATGTAAGCAATGCAAATTTTATTTATTCTACATTAAACTTCAAGAATCTCGAGCTACCACTATTTAACTATACGCTATAAAATAAATTAACTCTTTCTACAAAAATTTTAAATAAGCCATTACTTATGTCAGCTATTATCTAGTGCAATAATTCCCTTAAAGAGTTATTTGCTCTTTCAAAAATTTTTTATGATATAAATAAAACAAAGAAAAATCAGACTGCTTCTCTGTAACGTTAATAAAAATTATAAGAGAAGCGCATTAATTCTTAAACAACTGATTCTTGATTTTTTTTCAGTAACTGATTGAATTAATTTCCGCTAGAAATACTTTTATTTAAGAATACGTTATTAATCATACTTCAATGTCAAAACTGAAAGTCATTGATTTAACACCTTATGAATAAAATATTCAGTTGAAGATTAGAATAAAAATAAACCGGCATTTTTTTTTGTAAATATCATTCGTTTATTTTCTTTAAATATTCTTACGCTATTACTATTCCCTAAAGGGGGTAAATATTGTTTTTGCGAGTTTATGAAAATAATCTGATTTAGAATTCCAAGTTTAATAACTGCTTATATTTTTTATTTAAAAAGTAATCAATTTTAGGAAAATATACATTGATATCTTTCATGAGAATATTATTATCGTATGCAAAATCTCATATAAACATTTATTTGATTTTTCACTAAATAAACTCCGATATAAGCCAAATATAATTAATTGTTCTTTTTCTTATAAAGTTAATAACGAATAACAATATGGCATATTAATTCTAAACAGTTTTTTTTCATTTTCTTTTTTAAATATTAGAATTTATTTATTCCCAGCAAGAAAATATTTTATTTGAGGAATAATTTTGAGTGTTATTTTAATTGCAAAAACAGAAAATTATAATGTTTCCTATTTTGGTTTTTTTAAATAAAAATCGTTTGTTTGCTTTTTGTAAATGTTCATTCGCAATTCTCGTCTGCCAATGATACTAAATGATGTTTTTATTTTGTTCTGAAAATGAATTGATTTAGAATTTTAGCTACAAAATTTTTTTTAATTTTAAAATATGTATTAATCTGAAGAAATTTTTTTAAAAAAATAGTATTTTTGTTGAAAATGAATTTGTTGTATCGACTGTATGTCATAAGTGAGCAGTCTGAGGCAGTAGCACATAAGTATGAGATTTTCTTCTGAAGATTTTTTAAAAAATCATTTAAGCATGTTGTAGCTTAACATTCAGATTTTAAATCTGTACTGACCTCTTTGCACTACAAAAGAATTTATAATAATTATCGTGTTATTAAAAAGAATTTGATAAACTTTTATTCTAAATATTAATTTTGTTTTTCGCTGTATGTCACACACTTAATCCACACTTCCTTCTATTTTTTTTTATTATTTTCCATAAAGCTTATATTTTAATCTTACTTCACATCTATTAAATAAATTTATTTCCTTTAAATTATAGAAATCTTAAATGACTAAGAATATTTACTTAAATTAAAAATACTTTCTGTAAATGTGAATTGTATTTAGAGCATGGCAATGCACTGTTTTTCTTCCCACAAACATTACTTATTTAGCTTTGTTACCTCTTAACAAAAATAAACAGTTCCGAAAGAGTACAGAGCAGTTTTTGTCAAAAGTTTACAGTCACATCACGCAGAAATCTTTAAAAATAATGAGGAGGAACTGTAATAAATTGGACGTGAAAGATCTTTTCATCACGCTAAATGTGTGTGTCATCTTCAACATGCTCTGATTGCTTTTTTATTATATATAACAAGTCGCGAGATTTTTGGAAATGAACGTTGTGGGATGACAATTCCAATGAAACATACGTGATAAGGTTAAAAAGGTAAGAAGATGGTGGTTTAACATTTTTTAAGAACGTTTCGCGCCAAGGGTTTTTACTTTTTATCAATGTGCTTTGTTTGAATTGAATTTTTCTAAATGGTTAATGAGAGCATTAAATTTTATAAACAATTTAGAATAAAATCGGCAAAATGATGAACAGAATTGCAATATTTTCTATGTATTATTCGTTCTCAGTGGCTACTCAAGATTTCATAAGATTTCTTTTTTACTTTTTTAGGGAATGGTCAACAGTTTCTAAAATTATCTTTCATTCTTAATGCACGATCTTCTAAATTTTAAAATAATAATGGTAAGAGCTCTAATATGATCAAGACAAAGAATCTTTTATTTGAATAAATATTTTAAAAGTTATCAGAGCTTGGGGCTAATTTATAGTATAGTTAAAATATTATTTCTTAACTTCAGAGCAACAATTTTTTTATTTGCAGACGATAATTTGAATGAAATTAGAAAATTCTCGAACATATTTTATGTGTGACTTCTGTCCTTCCTTTTGCATGATGTATAATTTACTGAAATATTTTTATAGACTTGTGCATATGCAGTACTGCGAAAGCAATATTTATAATGCGTGAATTAATTTTTTTCATTTGTAAATATTTAAGTCAATATTTACTGAAAACTTTTTTATATGTTATAACATATTGATGATGATGATGTTGATGTGTCCGCTTTACAACGGAAAAAGGGGTGCATTATTTTTGGAGGGTATGGATCCCTGAGCACCCGAGGGCAGAAGTCTGACTTTTAGCTCATATGAGGATAACACACACACGTTCACTTGCACAGCCCCTTTTTGGGGGGGGACACATTCACACATCTAACAGATAGAACACAGAGGAACAACCTTGCCCTAACAGGGACTCGAACCTGGGAAGCTCAGATCACGAGGAAGCCGCGCTACCTCTGTGTCATGATAGTCTACTCTGTTTTCTTTAGAACATTTTCTCCCGTGCATTTTTCTGAAATTCGCTACTATATTTCGAGTAATTAATCCATAAATTTTATTTCATGATCCATTTTTCCGATTTTTATTCTGCAAATTATTAAGATAAGCATGCGTAAGTCATTAACTTGGGTAGGGAGATAAAACATTGAAAAAATGGGTATTATTGTAACAAAAGGATGCAATATTCTTCTGAAAAATAAAATGTCACAGATTAACAGGCACAGGTTATGAATGGTAAGAAGGTACACAAATTAAGGTGGCTCTGTCACTGCTGACAAAAAAAAATCTCAAAGGAATAAATCATAGAATAAAGAATTTCATGCTATAAGAATGTGAAATTTGATTTCAGATGACCTACTTAACTGTTTTATTTACTTCACTATCTAACAAAATGACACCTTCTATTTTGGGTATATTTCCTTATTTTGATTCAAATGCAAATCTATTGAATGCTTGATTTATCAATGTATTCGAAATAATTTTATTATTCAATTATAATCGTTATGAATGGTTTATTTTTTTGCGTACAACTATCAAAATTTGATAAATCGATGCACGTACGGTATACGGGCAGAACAGTTAAGTGGTTATAGGAAAACTAAAGAAAAAAATTAAAATAAAATTAATTTTTTTTAACTTTATGGCTTTTTGTCTTATGCATATTATTATAAAGTTCGGAAATCCAGTAATGAGCTGATTAAATATTCTTATCATTAAAGTGCAGGAAGTTGCTTTATTTCACGCTTTATCTATTAAGTATTCATTAAAGTGAAAACCAAATTCGTCTTCAAATATTAACAGCACTTTTGGATGCTTAAATAAACATTCAGTAAAACAAAGGAGTATTATTACGCGCATCTGATTGAAAAAAGACTTTTAATAGGTTACGCAATTACTATTTATTTTCATTTTTTCATGTTTCATCTTTCTTGTGATCTGGGAATCCCGGTTCGGGCATGGTTATTCTTCCGTCTGCTATCTGTGAGATGCAAGACTGTGCCACCCCCCCTGTAAAAAGGGACTGTGCAAGCAAATGTGGTGAGTGTGTACCTAATTCATACTCTTGGCCCTAGTTGGTGCAACTTCAGAAAAAAAAGAGACGCTTCTTTCGGCTTAAAATCTGCTGCTGCATCAGCGGGGGCTTGTCCTGGGCAAGTGCCATAAGTAACAACAACAACATCAGAAATGATGGTCTTTAACGGTAGATATTGTCCTATAAATAACTCCACAACCAAAAGTCACAAACGGTAATGGCTAGCGAGTGAAGATACCATGTTATTACGGATGATAACTTGCGCTTTTAAGAAATGTTGTATTAACAATCACTTTACACGACGACCAATATGAGCTAGTACATGCATGAAAATGATATCTTGAATGCATCCTTGTTGTAAAGGAGTTATGATTACAAAGTCCCCCAGCATATCATGGTACTGTTGTCCTGTGACAGAACAAGTTTGAATTCCATTTGAAGTTATATCTTCAAAGAAATACGGTCCAATGATAATGGTAGCTATAAAACCACCTCATTCTGTCACTTTTTCAGAATGCAAAGGTTGCTCCTGAATAACATGAGACTTTTCCTATACCCAAATTCGACAGTTAACTTGCTCATTGAGACAAAAGTGGATCCCATCACCTCACAGAATGTTCCATGGCCAAGTTTTGTCAACCACCATTCTAAGAAGGAACTGAACTTCAAAAGTTTTAAGGGTCTCTAATTCCCCATCCTGCAATAGGCTCGCAAACTTAATCTGTATGGATAAAAATGCAAAGTCTGCTGTAGAGTTTTCCGTGCAGTTGAATACGTCAGATCCAGAACACGGAAAACCACTGGCAAACTCATACTATTATGCGGCGACTGATTACTGAGTCCAACGAGCGCGGTCGCAACGTTTTCGAAGCAGGAAAACGGGACTTTTTTTTTCGTCTTCCACCTTAAAGAATACCGTTGTCCAGTTTTCCTAACGAAATTCCTTTATATCTTCAATTGAGTTTTTTGTTTTTAGTAGAACAATTTCACCAGTAGCGCTTTTTCTTGCAGCGTAGGCATGGCGAACAAAGAAGAAACTAAAGTTCGTGCAGAATCCGTTTTCTTTTCAAAGAAAAATGTTAATAGATATTCGCTGTACCACAAAATATGTTTCACATTTTCAATATATACACATAAATGTCATTTGTGTCACACCTCCATTTATTGGAGAATTTTTAAATTAATAAATGTAAAGCACATCGTCTGAGTAATGTGCGATTCAAACTTTATCTTATCTGGAACAATAGAACGCATTTTAGAGACCTTTGTAGTGGGTAACTTATTTCTTGTTATATCTGTACTAAATTGTTTGAGGATTTTATCTCTTCTAGTATACCATTTGTAAATAACAAATAAGAAAGGAGAAAAATAACTTCATAAAAACACGTTTTTCTACTTTAAAAATGCAGAATGGATTATCATGTGCATTATTCTGTTAAAATGAGAGAAAAATCTCTCTTTTATTATTCTATAGTATACTAGCATTCCTGTACCCGGCATTAGAATTAGAAATATAATTACCTATATAATATTACAATATAGTTACACCTATTATAATTACTTATTACCTATAATTTTTTCTAATTTTGGGAGGGTCCTGGGCCTCCTGGACTCCTTATATATATATATATATAAACCGATTCTAAACTGTCCTTAAGGATCCTTTTAAAGTATTGATTTTCTTTATAAACGCAAGCCATCCACATTTTATTGTTATACCTATGTTTAAGCAAGAACATCTTTGTATACAACATTTTCGGATTTTTTTATCTGGTTCTAAAATGATTAAGCTGCTAGATGAACTGACTCTGGAGAAAGCTACATAAAATTGGCCGTGTGAAAAACAGTCTGCTCTTAAATCGATACCTGCTACTTTTAATGTTTGCCCTTGTGACTTATTAATGGTTATTGCAAAGCAAACTTTTACAGGAAACTGCACTCTTCTAAATTCAAAAGGATAGTTCGATGGAATGAGTGGAATGCGAGGTATTAAAATCAACTCTCCTCGAGCACATCCAGTAATTATCATAGCTTCGATTGCATATTTATTAAGTCTAGTCACTTGTAGTCTGGTGCCATTGCATAACTTTGGTGGACAAAGGTTTCTTAGTAGCATTACCAGTGTCCCAACTTTCAGGTGAAGTATGTGAGGTGGAAAACCTGGAGGGTCTAAGGTGTTCAGAAACTCCTCTGGATACTGCACTGCATCATCACGATTTGTTGTTGTATCAAAAGATTTGTAGTAAATATCCTCTCCACTAAACGACTTTAATAAAATGCTGTTGACTTCTGCGGCTGTATCATTTTTTGGAGATAAGTTGGCACGCTCGCACAACCATTCAATCGGCTTATTTTTTATATCAACAATATCAGGATAAATCTTATCTTATTAAGCATACAATAATTTATTTCTCATGTAAATTTTATGTAGTGTTTCATGAAATAATCAAAAATCCTCTAAAACACAATCATATTATCTGCGTTTTCAATCTATGTTATTTCGATCGACTGAAAGAAATATGCTCTGCGAAATCGAACGACTGCGATAAGCAACAGCTGTCACTCACAACATGATATCCGCTAATCAACCTACCCCCGCTGTGCTGAACTAATCGCAAAAGGGAAAAGCAATCCTTTTGTCCAAATCCTGACACTTTTAAGAACAAACCTTTTATTCAGACGCTCCGCTTTCGGTTAGTTTAGCAATCTGAAGGTCGCCGACAGGAGTTTTAATAAGCTAAGTTATTTGGTAGCATGGCAATCATTGCACAGTGTAAAAAAATATCGATATTATTATTAAGAAAAGCATTTTAAGCAAACACAACAAATCTCTAAACCATATAATACTGCCTTTTCGCTCGCGGTTTTGGACCAACCAACCAACCTCTCAAAATCGTTTTTCTATTGCAGTCTTTGCAAAATCAGAAATTATTTCATAAGACGCGTAATTTTTGCTGGATTGTTTTCGAAATTGATCAGGGTATGCCAAAACAATGCAAAATTTTATATAAAAAAAATTTTAGTCTCATTTTTATTTATCAATGGATTAGATTTGTAATGTTAAAGATGAAAACCGAATAAACGACAAAACAATTTTAAATGCCCAATTTTCTATCAGATTTTTACAATCTTTCACATGATTTTGAAAAATTTATCGAATTTTATGTTAAAAAATTGTATTAAGTTATCTTGAAAAGCTTCGGCGTAATTAAATATTAAAGCGAAATTTCGTCTCTTCGTTAAAAAATTCTCCAATAATTCAGTTTTAAAAATTCGATTTTTTAAATTGTATTGTAGAATACTACAGTGTATTGTCTTTCAGGAAATACATTTCCTGTATTTTTACAGCTAAGCGTCTATTTTACAGGGCCGTTCAAGAAATAGACCCGCCAAAATTGACCTTTTTTAAAAAAAATCGATATTTAATTTTTGCGTCGATATTTCATAAAATAAATTATACCTCCGTGCTCTACGATAAAAAGTCCATCCGATTCCACTGCGATATTGAGTATAAGTTGAACGGACGCGTAAGGATGGCAATTTTAAAAACGCGGTTTTACGGGACGAAACAGTACGGAGAAGCGATCACTTCTCCGGAAGGCCGTGTTTCACTCGGAAAGTAACATTACGGGTTTTAATTTCACAGAAATTAAGGGGTTTTAATTAATTTCTCCCGAACTAATTGATATTTCGAAAAATCCTTTCTTAGTGGGTACTTTCGTAATCATGTGGACATGCCTGCCAAATTTCAAGCCTGAGGCTTCAGCGGTATTGGCTGTGCGTTGATATATATATATTATCTCAGGACAAAGATTTTTATATATATAAATTATTTAGATATTACATATTGTTTAGATATTGTGCTTTATTGTTTATGACCTTTGTTACTAGCTTCTGCACTGACTAACAATCGATAATCCATGTGCATTGTACCTATTATTCAATTATTATACGATGACAACTCAATAACAATTATATTAAAGAGTACTCAGGTTTAGATACGAATCGGTCGGCTCGAAATATTAATTAGATTTGATTTCAATTTAATCGTTCACATGCAACTTCATGTCCATAATCTCGCCAATTGACAGACAATACAGTTCTTTTATATTAATTGTCTTCGGTTCAGGAACATTTCTAATGGAAACAAGTCCCATGGCTATTAAAAAGAAAACATGTAGTCCATCCATCTTCAAAATTTTGAGGTATTGTAACTTCAAATTTATTTGTTTTATAAATAACGCAGGTATTTAATAGAATCCTTGTACTTTAATCTTCAACGGAGGAGAAAAATTACTCAATAAAACATTTGATAAAAAATTGAAAATATTATGAATTTCAGTGTAACGATGTAATCTATTATTAAATTAGGCAAAAAAAGTTAAAGTGTCAAAATTTAGAAAAAAAATATGCATTTTTATAGATTTAATGTCATTAAAAATAAATATTTTTTTTAAAAAAATTGAAGCCATGTATACATAAATGTAAGCATTATTGTTTATTTAAAACGGAAGGTGGTTTCGAAGATAGATGACACTTTGAATTTTTAAGTTCGTTTTATTTCATCACGGAAAGCACGCATTATGTACTAGCAGAAGCTATGAGCACAACACAAAACGGAAAGCTCATGAAACTATTATCATTGTGAATATATACTGTTAAGATTTTAATAGGGATTTTTGACACATGTCAATTACATGTGCATCTCGTGTAAGGAAATTATAGGGATCTTTTGAAGGAATGTGCTTGGCTGGGCAGTTTTTATCCTTTCACTCGGAGTACGGGAATCAGTCTGCTTTTAGCCGAATTAGCAATTTTACAAAGCTTCATTTGAATTAAATTACAAGTGGGATTTATCTTGAAATAAGAGAATATTTTTAGAATGAAATCCCTAAGAGCATGAGTAAGAAATTAATTTGGATTTAAATTATAGTTTAAAAAATCAGGTACTTATGTATTAGATCGTCTAACTTTATCACCAAATTTGAAGTGATCGCTAATGAGTTGCTAAACCGATAATTATGGCAATCTGGCAATGGTGTAATCCGTTGATTTTTATCGCCAAATTTAAATCCGTCGCCAATGAGTTACTAAACCGTTGGCGAAGACGGTGTAATACGTAAGTATCAAAAATCATCACACACACACATAATATTGTACGATTGTAATTTTGGAATTTGTCATGGAATGAAAATTTAAAAATTCAGCGTAAATTTTAATTAATTAAAAAAATTTTAAATCTTTCCTGGGTGCACATTTTTATTCTCCAAGGAATATTTATGCCAAATTTGGTAGTTGTAGCTTCAAACGACCTGAGCTGTAGACAACCAACACTCACACGCACATTCATCTTAATTTTTGTTATAGTTATCTGATATTTTAATATTCTTCTTTTTTCTTTGCATCTTTCACTTTCTAGTGATCTGAAATGCATACCAAAAAGATTTGGTGTATTTGAGAATATCAATTTTCCTTTTACAGCGCTCAGAATATGAATATTTTAATTCCACCTACCTGTATATAGCATCCAAACCTGTTACTGATCTTTAATTTTTTTTAAAAAAATAGCAAAGGATAAAAACTGTTTTAGCCTTTATTTTTTGTTTCAAAATACATTAGAAGGGCATAAAGTACAAAAAAATTATTAGAAGAGACGCGGGATTAAAACGTTGAAAAAATCGCCTTATCCGAATAAATTTGCAAACGATACATTAGCAGAAAAAAAAAAAAACGTTTTATAAGCAACTTTGTGTTGCATCAATCAAACATAAAATGGTGTCTGTTCTTGTATGTTTTATTTATTTTTTTCAGTTGTACTTGGGATTACCCAGACTTCTCAAAAGCATCTAAAAATTTTCACCTGCGCGCTCTTTTTTTCTACGTCCATCTCAGTTATCCGCCATACCAATAATAACATACCTATAGGGACCTCTTAACTTTCTTTCAGAATGCAACCGGCACCGTGCACTTGTTTTCTTTACGAACAGGTGGCGATACCGGTGACTCACTCCTGATACACCCCTCTATCACCCTCCTCTTTTTTTTTTTTTTTTTTTCTTTTTCTTTTTTCTCTTCAGATCAGTGAGTTTTTTGGAGGGGGGAAAAGGGCGGGGAATTTGGTTCGTAGGCTTCCGCTTCGCTGTTGCAACAAAGAAGTTCTCGGTTTCTGATGCATATAATAAACGGTTGCAAAAATCAAAAGCATAAGGGGGGAACTGGCTTCCAGCTATGCGTTCTTTGTACTTTTTTTAAAAAAATTCTGGACTGCCTTTGTTGGTTGTATTTGAATAAAATGGATAAAAAGTAAAAAAAAAAGAATGAAAGTTTAAAAAAACCATTTCAGACCGTTGTATAGTCCTTGAAATCGATCATAGACCTGTTCGTGTCATACGTTTCTCTGAATAGATAGTTCAGTGGATTTAAAATGATATGAATCAACGGCTTTTATTTTATCTTTTTTAAACTTATGTAAGCCTCCTGAGTCTTGGATTTCATTAAAAAAGTTTTTTTTCTAGCAGTTGAGAAAAAAAAAAATTAACAACGTACTTTTGGTTTCTTCCACACCTAAAGTAATCAATTTTTTTGAGTTTATAAAAGTGTGTTTTATTCTGTACGACTTGATCATTTTTGACTGCTCATGGAAACCTTCTTTTCCATATTATCAATTTAAATTACATTCCAAAACATTTTTTAGGGTACTTCAAGATAGATTTTGTTTTTCATAAATATCCGCCATATTTTTAAAATTTATTTCATTCGATTTTTTGAGCTGAACAGTTGTTTCTGTAAATTCGAATCATTTTTAAATCGTACTAAGTTTTTAAAGAAAAAGAAAATACTCAGTAAGGGTTTGAAGAATGTTGAGGCCTCAAGCAATTAACCTCACGAAGCTTCTATCTTAACACTTTGGTGACAGGCAATTTTACACAGAAACTATGTCATGTCACCGGCTACTTTTTTGTAATTGAATATGAAAATAAAACGTTCTAAAAAAACTCCAATGAATTTAGTTGAATTGGAACATCAAAAAGTCTTTCGCCGATACGTTCCGTCATGGTTGAAATTTTTGGAATTTTATTAAAATTCTAATAAAAATGTAAATACTGGGAAAAGTAATTTTTCTGTTACTGAGCGGACAAGACTAAACACGATACGCCAAGTTTTTGCAATGTTCTATATCGCCCTCGGTGTTATAAAGTGAAATAGATAATGCAAGTGCAATGACGAGTTAACTCGTCACCGGTCAACAACGTTTGGACATGAAAAGACGAGTTAACTCGTCACCGGTCAGCAAAGTGTTAATAATTTCTAAATTAAGTGGCTCATTATAGCAAAAAAGGTTTAACTAATCAACTTGTGAATGATTTTTTTTTGAATTTTTACTATTTAAATAATTTATTTTTAATATGTATATCATAGAAAAAAATGACTAACTCATTAAAAAGTTTAGAATGTTGTATCATAATTATTAATGATTTACGTATTTAAAATAAAAGCCTTTAGATATTTTGATAGATTATAAGGAAATAATGAGCAACACAAATATAATATTATAAATCTTACCGGATCTTTCCATTTAATTAGCTAAATGAATAATTAATATTCTATTTTTTTTAATCATGAATAAATTATTCATTAATTTATAAATTTCAATAATTCAACATAGATTCCTTTATAATCCTATTATAAATGCGAAAATTCAAAAACGTTATTTAAATTTATAAGATTTGGTATGCGATTTTTTTATTATAATGATTATTTGTCAAATTTTGTTTTAAATTGGTTTGAAAAAGATTTCCAAGATACGCGTTCAATTCTCAGGTATTTTTATATTTAACTCCATTCCAGTAATTAATGGTCAGAGATCACACGCTCTTTCGTAACTATTATTTTTCAAAAGCATTTGATTAATCCTTCACGCGTACACTTGTTAGAGAGTACACAAAAAAGTTTCGAGGAGACAACTTCCACTGGTTTTAGCCACACTTTTGCAAACCTAATTACGAATAATGGGCTTCTATTAATCCATACTATCAAACTATTATTTCTCATGTTCAAAAGAAGATAATTATGATGATGAAATTCATTAAAAATATTTTTTTAATGTTTCATTTAAAATGTATCAAGCAATAATAGATCGTTATTGAAAGTTGGCATTATAATTATGGAAAAATCTATCTCTATAAAGGGTGCTTTAATTAGTTTGCAATTCTGAGATGAAATAACTTCAGCTTCACTACATGTCGCTGAGAACGGGTGTATAGAAGGAAAATCCCTAATGCCTTTATGAACTGTTTTTCAATATTTTTAATAAAATGCCCTATTCAACTAAAGATCATGTTTTCATTTATAAAAATGTACATTTACATTATTTAAAAAAAGCATTCAGAGATGTTGTCTCTAAGCTTAAAAATTAATTGGTGATTTGTAGAGATCAATGGTAAAGGAATTGATTCGAAAATGTGAAAGTTTTTGTTTAGTTCAATATTGTTTTAACACTTTCGAGGGCATTGGGAAGATTACATTCCACTTACAAGATTTTACAACTAACAGAGTGTCAGATAATAGACAGCTATTCTTCAAAAACAACAAAAAAAAAACGAATGCTTTGTTAATTTTTAAGCAAACAATTGTGCATTTCCAGATGATGTGTGCTTAGCCAGCATGGGAAATCATATATCAAACTGAGTTCCCATCTACAGACGATGTAGGAACAGGGGGGCAAGCACAATATCTCCCATTTGGCTTCAAAATAACTCAAAATAATTAATTTTACATTTAATTAAAGAAAATCAAGTATTATTTAAATTTATTTTATTCCGATACTGGAGCTTCCTTTCATTGTTCATTGTATATTTGTAAAAAAAATATTATGCGATGTCTCAATCACTTGTCGGATCTATTGTCAAATTAAGTGCAAATTATAAGTTAAGTGAACGACTATTTAATCAAATGTCGGAAATCTGCAGACTTCTTCGACACTCGTCGCATTGAGTTTATAGTCGATGGATCAAAAATTGTCAACAAATTAGCCTATCACCTTTGTCGGTTATATTGTCAAAAGTAGTGCAAATTATAATCTGAATGAACGACATTTGAATCGGGTGTCTGAAAATCTGCTTAACATACGTGTTCGACATCCATTATTTTCCATTTATAGGTCTATCAAAAATTGTCTATGAACATACGGCCTATTACTGATTTATCACCCTATAGAATATTTTGCCAAATATAGTCTGAACAATTTAACCATGACTTGGATATTTCGATTGTTTACAATATATTAATTTCAAGGAGGTTTTTAAATAATAATATTCGATAATGTGCAGCTCTCTACAACCATCCTGAAATGGTGAACATTTTTGACGACGAAATACTAAATATCGAGCCGACCAGGGGGGAGGGCAATTTTCCCCCTAACCCCCTGCTATCTCCGCCTCTGTGTAGGAAATGTCGCACAAAGGGTCAAGAATCCCTGTGGACGCACGACATGTGTCCAAAATGTCATATATATTTGCATATTGTAAAATGGTCCTCATCTTTTCATGGCAAAAATCATCATTATATTAGATTTTCTACTTGCTTACGGTTCCATTGGAAGTATATTTCTCACCCCTGAAATTTAGGTGTAAACATAAAGTTCAGCAAAATAAAATATATTTCCTTAAATACTACTTTTTAATCTATCTATATTAATAAAAATGGAACTCGAAATGCGTTGCTAAGCGCAAAACTAGAGAACGGCTCGATCGATTCGGCTAATGTTTATTTTAATATTTTCGGTAAGACACGAGGATGGTTCTTATGGAGAGAAAAAATGAAAAAACTGCGAGGAAAATAGTTAAAACGACACTTTTCTCACTTTCCCGCCAAAAATCTTCATTTCCTTCCCCCACACCAACTGAATAGGATAGCAGGAAGTAATAAATTATGATTTGTTTAGAAAGAAATACGCGAAGTCAGTTGGTTTTCATTCATAGATAACGGGATGTTTAAAAAAGAAAGAAAATGGTTGCTTTTATTATTAGTCTGTATGGATATTTAATCTATGTCTGCTCAAAATAAAGTCATAATAAAGTAATAAATAAAGAAAAAAAAGAATAACAGAGGGCAAAAAGGGTTTGTAGAAAGAAAAGTAGTGAAGAAAAAAAGAATAGAAAAATAAAGAAAAGAAGGGCGTGTGTGTGTCACCATCATTTCCTCTGTGCGCGGCATTTTCCAATCTGTTTTTAAACTTTCGCATCTCTGGAAAACCAATTGTGTCTTTATTTGTTTAGTGTGTTTACATTTATGAAAATTTGAATCTCATTATTCTATAAAAACGTAGAATTTTAGACCTTTCCCTCCACCATTTAAGTAAAGTATTAATTCCGGGACAATCATTGCTCGGATAGAAAGAGAAAGATGAGTAGTACAATGAACAGAACATCTAAAGAAAATTATACTAAATAATACTATAAATGAATTATTTGATTATCAACATTTGTTTGGTTTAAAAATATTTTGGTGAAAAACCTGTCATGAGACACAGCTACATAAAATATTATATGAAAATTTTAGCGAGCATTAATACTGGCGAACCGACTGGTCGTCGAAGGCGGCTAGCTAATAATAAAACTTTAAAAAAATTAGGAGAAATTCAAACGAGAAATAAATGACCTTTGAAAGGCCATTTATTGTTTTTTTTAAATCATTAGACTGCATTATTGGAATTCTCAATTTGAAAATTATCCATGAATTTTTCCTTTTGGGCTTTGTTCAATATTAAAAAATTGTTGCATCATCATCAGGGATTCAAAAGTTATTTCTGCATTTCAAAAAATTTCAGCTATTCAATTTTTAGAAATACTGATTATTTATCAAATTTACTATGTTCAAGAAAATGCTTCACTAATGAACGAATTACTCATGAATTTGCCTTCATTAGTTCCCTTTTATTATATTTTCAGTTGAAAATAATTTTTTCTTCTTAACAACAACAATAATACAGCATGAAAATGTTACTGCAATCTGCGTTTTGTTTCATTGTGCTTTTTAAGTAGGTGCACCATATTAAAATTTTTCAATGGTTTTTATTTATATTTTACCACAACGTGCAACTCAACTTTTCGAATTCGAATAAGTGGCAATAAAAAGATGACAATAGAACTTTGTCTCACATTACTATGGACGAACAAGTTTTTTCGTCATAAAAAAATATTCGTGTCGGTGAATGTCTTCTTTTTTTACTCGAAAAGAACATTTCAAGAACAATTTAACGGTTTATCCGCTAAACTTTTTCCCGCTTCGTCACATGCAACACAATTGCAGCTCGTGCATAAAACCAGACGGTGCCACACGTTTTACAGCTTCTGTGATGCAATTCGTCTCGCGTCTATTGTGCATCCTGAACAATAAAAACCGTGACTTTAAAATCCACGAACTACGGCAGAGTATTTGTAAATCAAAATGCCATTCTTCTTTTCAACGTGTTTATTTTTTCTGACGCATCGTGTGCCACGATGATTTGAATAGTTTGAGACACTTTATTTTGTTAACCGTTGGCAGCTGTTTCAGAGAAACAAAAATCGTTTGATTCAGAAAGAGCGGGAATAAAAGATTTTTTCGAATGCAGGAATGTCCTAATTTGATAATAAAAACTTTCATGCAATTATTTGCGTCACTTTGATTCATTAAGTAACATGAATAAAAAAAAACTTTGTTCAAATGTATAGTTTATAATCTCGTTAGGAACTTTAGCTTTATTTTTTATTTCTTTAGCGATGGAAGAGGTAGGAGTTTTATTTGTTTCGATGAATCATTAAATGTCTGTTAGAATGACGCAACAAAATTAAATAATTACTATGACTGCTATTTTAAGTAAATTACTGTCACAATTGTTTTGTTGTGCACCAGTATTTATTAACGGTTTCCGGAAAGAAATACTGGAAAAGCCATAATAATATTTTGGAGCATTATATAATATATTTTCAATTTTCTTGCAAGCTTCTGAGCTTTTATTAGAAGATTGTTTTATTTCTGAACGTTTTATTTTATGACTGCAAATAAAAAAAAACTGAAAGAATTGGAGTGTGTTCAACTCGGTTTAGAAAAGATAGCAGTATTATTATTGTCTTATATTAAATGAAATTCTTGGGAAAATATAATCTTCAATTTTTTTAATTATTCACATTTTCAGGAAAACTCTGATTATTTAGTGATTTTTTAATCAACAATTGAGCAACATTCTTATTTCAGTGATGATATTTGTTAAACGATAGCATGTAAAATTTGCCTGCCAAAATATTCATAGAATATTCACATCAGATATCTTTATGAACGTTGTTTTGCTTGTTCATTTTTAAATAATGAATTTATAATATAAAGAGTTTAATGGGAACGATGTGGTTTATTTTATTGATAAATATTTGTAATTCCTAAACCATCATATTTTTCAGTCATAAATGACTACAATTATCATGTTTATAAACTTATATGTTAAAATGAGGCCATTCATAAACGTTATTCTGTAAAAAAATTTACTTGAAATTTATATTGAGAGTATCGTTCTCACTATTTGCTAAATCATTCTAACGTATTTTTAAAATTGGAGATGTGTAGGATGAGGGTAAACTCTTTTCTTAGTAACAAGAGAAAAAAATTATGTTGAATATAACATTGCAAAATTTTTTAATAGGAAATAGTCATACTCTCATATTAGATTCTTAATCCAATTGATAGTCGCAATTACTATAGAAATAATGATTTTTGCATTTGATTGTTAGCGAAATAGCATCAACGAAAGAAAAAGCTTAACGCGTTTTTTAACCACTTCACATGCAATGACGTCTCTGATACGCGCATCGAATTATTGAATTATTAACTTTAAATCAATTAAGTGAACCTTAATCAGTTAACCTTAAATCAATTAAGTGAAAGTATTCAGTAATTCAAAATTCCAGAATCATCTAGAAACTTTTCATTATCTTAAAACTCGTTACATTATTAATTAAAATAACAATAAATAATTGGGTTATCTAATCAGGAAGTTAAATAAATTCGTATGTCAAGTGGTTAATTCTATGAATTCAACTCGGTCATAGTTTCACATGGTCAGTTTTGAGATTACGCCGGACAATGTTTGCAACTGCAGTTAAAGATAACAAAATTAGCAATAAATATTAACTTTAATGCAAAAAAGAAATATATGATGAATCTGGTCTTAAGACCTTTTTCAAAGGTCAATCTCAGGCAGGGATTCGAACCCAGGATTTTTTACAATGTACGTTTCAGTATTTTGGCTCAGGAAATATTATTTAGGTGTATTTCATAATGATTGCCTGTGGATTAGCAGCTGAAGATAGTGATGCACTCAAAATTAGGAGATCACGGATATTTTGCCTAGGGTCACTAAATATCTGGGACAGCCGAAATGTTGAACAAAGTGAGAATTTGAAAGCTACTTTGAAATTCTTTGACGTACTAGGGACACTCACATTTAGATTTACTTTGTAAGTAGCTTTATTACACATTTTATGAATATCTTTGCACTATACCGAAATATCCTAGAAAGCAAGATTTGCAAATGCCGAAATGTAACAAGATAGTAGAGATAATACAGCAGTCAAGAGTTTAAAGGTAGTAATTTTTTTCAAAAGCAGGATACCATACCATAATTTTTTGGCTTTGAAACTTAACAGCGCATTATCCCCCCATTTTCAAAGGGGGGACAAAAAGAATTCGTTCTTTCATTAAACTGGTAGTTGAATCACCTACTCCTGCTTACTGTCGCACTCTTGTCACATTTGGGATGAAACAAAAAGACAAGATAATAGAACTAAACACTGGATGATTAAAGAGAAGGCTGATAATTCCACAGAGGTGGGGGAATTCTAATTAATGATTCAGCATCCGTACCTACCATTGAAAAAAAGAAAAAGGTTAAAAATCTGAAAACCATCTGAACAATGCGGAAGGTTTCTCTGCCAGATGCTTTAAATACGAACTCAAGAATCTTCTACACACACCCCTTTTTGCATTATGTAACTAGGTGCTCCTCAGAAACGGGAGTAGTTGCCAGTTTATTTCTCCAGTGGCCAATTTACATTTTCATCTACACCGTTCTATCTTAACAGAAGGAAATGAGATTCTATCAATGGAATTTTTACCTCCCCCTCCCCTCACACACATCTCCTCCGTTTTGCCAGCGTAACTACATTTGGAACGTTTTCTTTTCTGCACCTGCGTCTTCCCTTTCCGAGTTTTTCGAACTTTACTCGCATCAGGAGCTTTCTCTCTCCCCCCCCCTCCCTTGCAATAAGAGAAGAGAATGCAGACGATATTTAAAATGTGATCGAAAACGTTAAATGGTTCGAGGGAATTGTAAACGAACAAATAAAACGTGTGGTTGCTTCGGATAATAGATGCCATGCCTAAAAAAAGCTTTGCTAAATGCTTCGTTTGAAAGATAAATTTGTAGTACGGTTAATAGTATCATATTTATTTCTTTTTGCCTTCTAGTAAACATAATATAGAGAACGTATGATAATTGTTCAAAAATTCGAACTTGGATTTTGACGAATCTCCAAGCGTTAGACAACGTTTTAGTTTTTCAAAAAAAAAGAAGGCATGTTTGGAAAATCTATCCGTTTGTGACAATTATGAAATGTTCTGAGCTAATCGACTGAAATTCGATATAAGGTTTTTACGCCAAATTTGCAGATTTCTATCAAATTTTGAGTAAAATATGTCCAGAAGTCAGTCAATCTGGTTGTTCAAAGATAAATTAATACTTTAATTACAAAACGAAAAGAGCTTGACAGACAGAGTCAGCCTTCTCTATAAAGGAATCGGGGTGCAAAAAACTCATTTTGGGCCCTAAATTTTCTGTAAGGTAAAAAAAAAAATACAAACATGAACACATATTAATATTGCATGTTTATTTATTATGTCCCTTTGTTTTTGCTATTAATTACTTCAGACGTTTCAAACTTTTTGCAATTTCTTTTATCGATTTTTAGTTTCAAATACATTTAAGCGTTCTGCACACACATTGATCGAAGATAATTCTTTATTAATTTTAATATTCTAAAAGTGTGCTCAGTATTTATATTATAATAACTGGCAACGTAAAGAAAAGTTTTGGCCCAGTTAAACATATTTAAAAATAATTCTTTATAATTATAATTTAGCGTGTATTGCATTATGTCGTGCATTATTTATATACTTTTCATTCATAATCATATCCCATAACAAAGCAATTTTTTGTACAAAACAGTTTCTACATCTTTGTTATTAAATGTTTCAAAATATTTAGGACAATTTTTTAAATTGATGCTTTTCTAAAATTTTTAGTTCAGTGACTAATTTAAAATACTGTTAAATCCACCTTCTATCTGTGTAATAACAGTATCATATACAATGAAAAAAAATAACACCTAAATTCTGCAACGAGGTTCCCTATAACATATATTGGTTTGGAAAATAATCTTTCTCTATTTCGAATTCAATTTTCAGGAAAGTGTTCGGAAATATTCAAATTATGTCTAACCCTTTTTGTTTCGTCTAAAAGTGTGTTCAATATTTTTCTTAAATTTTAGGTTTAAAGTTTTATTTTACTGACTAAATATAAAGCCGAGTCGAGAACAATTGATTTGCTTGAAATAGTTTATTTTTAGAGTGAATTTTGAACAATATTGCAAGCCACACAGTTAAATATAAAATAAATTGCGTTTCTCCTTTTGAATCCAATAGATTTTTTCCCTTTGAAAAACTGTATTATCGTTATTTACATCAATAAATTCTTCTAGGGCATTAAATATTGGCTCATATTTTATATACACTTCTTTAACTGAATCGCTTTTAACTTTTCAACGTGTCGCATAATGATTTAAAAGTAATGTTTAAAACTTTTGTAGAATTTCCCATCTTTTTGTAAATCTTGTTCAAATTTTCTATCGTTAATAAAATACTTTTTATTCATCCATTTAAGTTCAAATACATTTTTAAAAATTTGTAGTGGATGTCACTTCATGTTAATTCATACTAATAATTCAGGAAAAAATTCTGAACTTAAACAGAAAAATGTATTAATATTTTTTTGTAGCAACCAAAAGTTTAAAAAAAATTCTGAAACTTTAAATTAGAAGTTATGCTGTGTCGCTAACTTTATTGTTAGTAACTAAAGTGAGATAAATCCATAATTTTCCCAACATTTTAAGCGCTTATAGATTAGATATCAAGTATTTCTGAAGTAGGGTAGCATTTTTATTTTCCTAAAGCAGCTCGGCTTTGGATATTAGAACGCATAACTGTTTCAATAAGCCTCTATTATTATTATTTTTTGAAATCATGTCTTATAGCTTGGTTATACTACATACTCTTATATTATTTTTATGAAATATTTTGTTATTTTTGTTGAGGAATTGAAATAAGGAAATAAGTTTATTATAAAATTGGATTAAAGAAATTATTTTAATATAATTAATAGAAAAATGATTTATAATAAACTTAATAATCAGAGAATTTGATAGGTTAGGCATCATTCCAAAAGCTGACCAATTAAAAAAGTCTGCTGCATCTCTGTTTTTTTTTTTTTGATTTTTTAAAAATTTTCCCTGTGTAAAAGG
Organism: Argiope argentata; assembly: GCA_026289955.1. Classification (NCBI taxonomy): domain Eukaryota; kingdom Metazoa; phylum Arthropoda; class Arachnida; order Araneae; family Araneidae; genus Argiope; species Argiope argentata. The sequence continues at coordinate 6,457 of JAOUZG010013995.1, read as the reverse complement.
CTATTTTATTTAATTATTTTTTTTATATTTTTAGCCCTTTAATGCTTACTTGATAAAAGAGAAAGGGATATGCGCAATTTAAGTCTGGAATCTGTCCATCTTTCAGAGAAGAAAATGGATTGGGGACACATACTTAGATATCAGATGACTTGTGTAATTACTTTTATTTGTGACGAGACTCCGATGTTACTTGGTATTATTTCATTAGCTGGTATTACCACTCTTATCGAATTAAAAGTATATCTTTATGCAAAATAGAGGTATTTCAGCACAGTTACATCAAGAATAAAACAAATAAATGAAACTTAATAAAGAAATCATGTGGTTATGCATAGATAGACGAGTAAAGTAATTAAAATTCATTAATTTCATTAAGTTCTGTCGCTGTTGTTTCTTATTGCACTTGCCATGGACAAGTTCGTTGAGGTAGTCAGCGATTTAAGCCATACACCGTCTCTTGTTTTGTAGTAGCACCAACTAGGGTCAAGAATACGACTTCTGCTACTTACTCATTGCATTCACTTGCACAGCCCCTTTTTACAGGGGGGGGGCACATTGACACACCTCACAGATAGTACACAGAGGGACAGCCATGCCCTAAACAGGATTCGAACCCGGGATTCCCAGTTTGCAGGGAAGACACGCTGCCCCTATGCCAGGATGTCTGTAGATGAAAATGTAAAATATTTTAAATTATTCTCTATGTATTGAATTAATTAACCTGAAGATATCAAACACTTGTTAGAGAACTTGAGAAAAACATTGCACAGCCCGAATCAAATTCCATTCTGCATTTAAGAAATATTTTGTCCAATTTGATTCTTTATGTATTTAAATAGGCATTATTTACAAAAAATACTTTAAAATACCATTCATACGTTTCTCATTTATATTTTTTGATGATTTAGTCATATCCACCAAAAGGCGAAATTAATTGGCGAAATAGACCCAGTTATTAAGATTTAGAGTTGTGTTTAGATTTTATTTTGTAATATACCTTGAAAATACAGGGAGGAAGGGGCAAGCAGGGTATATATCTAAATGTCATACTCTTTTCACTGAAATAAAAATTGGGGAAATCGATTTTGATGCCTTTTTCTTTGTTCATTTGGTATAGACAATATATTGAGGCAATGATTTTGAGATTTCTATCTAAATGCACATGCGATGGATAATAGTCCCATCTAAGCACCATAAACCTTCATTTGAAATGAAAAAAGCAAGTGGCGAAATTGTCTTAATTGGTTGTGTTTGAGAACTCTGTCATGGGATTTGGTTCCAATAGAGAATAAGTCGTGAAGTAATGTTTTTGAGATTTCTCTTGAAAATGGAGGAGAAGCAGACGATCATTGATATTGTTTCTTATAAATTCTCATATGAAATAACTAGTGTAAAAAATTTGATACCCCATTGAACGTCTTCTATAGCATTGGTGTGCAATAATTACGAAATATTAATATTTTGCATGAATTTAACATTTTTACTGAATCTATCGTGCTTTCCTTGGCGAAAATTTTGGCGACTAATCCCTGGCATGCCACTAATAGTAATTAGTTGAGGAATGCTTTAAAAATGCATTCCTCAACTAATTACAACAAAGATCTGATCCGAAACTGCACTTGTAGTCACAAAATAACTGAATTTGATATATTTAAGCATTTTTTGAATTATCGCATTTACTTATTTCTGAAAGAGCAGGCCGATAGAAAATCAACGTTTTGTTGGATTTGCCTCAAAATTCGACAGGTGTATACACAATAGATGTCAAATCTGTGTACCGAAGCTTATCTATCTCGCTTTCTTCGTTTTTCAGCTATGGAGTTAACTTCTATTCGAACAGCTGAATAGATAAAATTCTTTTTTACAAATATTATGCAACCTTTGGAAAACCGAATTCTATCCATTAATACATTCCGAATAAATTTCATCCGTCTATCTCTAAGCATTCTTGAGTTATTTTTGTCACAGACTGATGGGCAATTTCCTGTACTTTCGCATTAGACCTCTACGCCAACGGTTTAGTAATTCATTGGCGATGGATTCAAATTTGGCGATAAACCGTCGACGTCAACGAAAGCAACAAAATGGCGGTGAACAGTTAAGGTTTGAACAATTTTTAAAATAATGGTGGTTTAGCAACTCATTGGCGAGACCTTCAAATTTGGCGATAAAGATCGATGATATAATACTGTTACAAGCGGGCGAGCGGCACGAAAACTCGCCAAAGATGACAACGTTTGGCGAAGAGCCTAGCGCCAGCTTGATTGGTTTGGCGAAAGGAATAGTCTAGTAGCCGCTAGATTGTGCGCGATGTTTTGAGAATTTTTACGAGATTCAGGTGCACGCGCTTCTCGGCTATATAAGGACGAATAGCCGGAGCGAG
>JAOUZG010013978.1:0-17453 GCA_026289955.1 Argiope argentata | reverse complement strand
GACTCGGCAGTGTGCAGGTGTGATTGGCAGGTGGCGTGACGGTCGGCGCGAGCGTAGGTTTTGCTGTCTCAACCGTCTGTGAAAGGTCGTGGTGGACATTGGTGTTTGGATTGAAGGATTTATTGAGATGAAGGAGGCGTTATGACAGCTGATCGGACAGTCACACTGTCCTCATAATCTGTTGTGGCTCTACGTCGACTGCTACCTTCCTGCCGCTAACCTATGTCATTTTCCATCCATCTTTGCCAGCATCTACGATTCGCCGCATAGCTTCGACTCACATCACAAGCAATTCTCCAATTTGTTCAACTGGCCACTTTCAATCCAATGATGCGACCTTTGTTAATTTCTGACAGTTACTCGTAATGACCCCCAACCACGGAAGGCATTTTTTTAAGTTGTGAAAGTAATCTGAATCGCACTCAAACCGACATTTTTAGCGACCGTTGAAGAACTGCTCCTTATATACATCTGCTGGATAGGCAGTTCCGATGAGCTGGAGATAAAATTATTTTCTTTCGACACCAAAATTTAGTCATTTGCATATCTGGTCAAAAGACTCGTGCATACGAAATTTCAAAGTAATGGGATAATTGCTTATTGTTGCGTCGATTTTTTTTTGTTATAGAGTGTATATTGGTTGTTAAATTTTGCTTTCTTTTGGGTTTTGTAAAATTTTTTTTTCAAATTCGTAATATACACAAAAAATGTCACTAGCTGCACATCTATTAAAAAATTAATTTAATATTCGGAATTAATTTGCATCTTATTACCACTTGCATTTTTACTTATCTACTTACTTGACATATACATACTTAGCATATGGGATATTTGATTCGTGCAATTAATAATCAATCTAACACTTTCTAATTAGACGGATTAAATTGTTCTAATTGATCGATTTCAGATACACACATATATAAATGTGTGTGTGTATAATCTATTGCTTCACCCTCTCCGCTCCACTTGATGCCTAGGAAACCAAAATTTAATGCCTATCTACTACTGTCATATATATTTTTTAAACAAATTGTTAACTGATCAATTTTAGATGCACACGTAGTATATGTATGTGTGTGTGTGTAATCGATTACCCCCCCCCCCGTAGTTGCAGTCTGGTAAACACTAATTTAAACTTCAGCCCACCCTCCTCCTCCTGTTTCTCTTATCATTGCTGGAATTATAGATTTGAACCGGACCACATCCAAATATCCCAATTCACCCTCTAATACTAAAGAAAAAATCATAACACTTATTAAAAAAATCACACTGTGTCCTTAGATGAGAGAAAATTAAAAGCAGAAAATTATCCACAAGAAATGGTAAGCAAATAAAGATTATATTAGAAAATTTTTTTCTTTCTCAATTCTGATAGCGATTTTGGAACTTGCGATGTAAGATGCAAAAAGTTATCATTTTGATATTTGAAGTAAATTGCAAATGCAATGGTTACTATGAAAAAAATATCAACAAAGACATTTATTACAAAAAGAAGCAGTATTGATCACAAACGCTGCTTAATATTGTAACATCTGAAACACAATTGAGACTGACACGGTTCACACATATTTATTAAATGTGCCTGTTTCTTCTTTCTTTTTGATGAGAAAATCAATATTAGATATTTGGATGATATTTCCTCAACCTATCATTAGAGGAGAAAAGTTGCAAAATCTCGAAGCAACGGCATCCTCAGAACTTTTTCTACAGTTGCTTTGCGTGAGTATAAACATTTTCTGCTCAAGTATCTGATTCAATATTTTATATTAAATTCTTATTTAAACTTCCACCATGTTGTCATTGTTTTATATTCATTATTCTTGCTATGAGTGGGGACCTTCTTTGGAACAACTGTGGTCTATTTTTCAGATGAAGAATTGAGTATTTTCACTTATTGTAGAAGTCGACGTTCTGGCACAGAGGTAGCACGCCTTCCCCGTGATCTGGGCTTCCCGTGTTCGAGTCCTGATTAGGACATGGTTGTAATTCTATCTACTATATCTGAAGTATATAAATGCCCCCCCCCTAGTAAAAAGGGACTGAGCAAGCAAATGTGATGAGTGTGTAGCAGAGTCGTATTTTTGGTCATAGTTGGCGCTCTTCAAAACAGAGAAACGCTCCTTCGTCTTAAAATCGCCGACAGCCATCAGTGCACTTATTCATGGCAATTGCTATTAGTAACAGCAATATATCATAGAATTTGTTTCTTGATTATATTAATAGCTTATATAAAATAGTGATCGCTTTCAAAAGAAATTAATGCTCAGTACTTCATAGCAGGGGGCGTGTCTAATCTAAATAAAATTGTGCTCAAGTTATTCATGTGAAAAGGTTTTTCTTGATTTATGGCGGCTCGACGAGAATGAACAGACTTTGAACGTGGAATGTTAGTTGGAGCTAGACGCATGGGTCATTGCATTGCGGATATCGTTAGTTAATTCAAAATTCCGAGATCCACAGTATCAATAGTGTGCCAAGAGTATGAAATTTCAGGCATCACATCCCATCATGGATAGCGCAGTAGGCGACCACCTGCACTTAACGTCTGTGTAGAATGCCGCCGACGTCTGTGTAGAATGGTCAGTGTTAATAGTTACGCAAAACTTCGTCAAGTAACTACAGAAATCAATGTGGAACGTACGAGGGACGTGTCCGATAGGACTGTGCGGCGAAATTTTTTTTCTTGGGCTATGACAGCAGAAGACCGACTCGAGTGCCTTTACTGACAGCTCGACATCGCCTGCAGCGACTCTCCTGGGCTCGTGAGCATATCGACGGGTCCCTAGACCAGTGGAAAACCGTGTCGTGGTCAGATGAGTCACGATTTGGTAGAGTTCGAGTGTGGCGCAGACCCCACGAAGCCATGGACCCAAACTGTCAGCAAGGCACTGTTCAAGCTGGTGGCGGCTGCATAATGGTGTGGGCTGTTTTTACATGGCATGGACTCGGTCCTCTGGTGCAACTGAACCGATCATTGACTGGAAATGGTTATGTTCAGCTGCTTGCAGATCACTTGCAGCCGTTCATGAGCTTCATGTACCCACACAACGATGGGATTTTTATGGATGACAATGCACCATGTCACCGGGCCAGAACTGTTCGCGATTGGTTTGAAGAACTTTCCGAACTTTCCGGACCAGCGAATGATCTGGCCACCTAGATCGCCCGATATGAATCCCATTGAGCATTTATGGGACATCATCGAAAGGTCCGTTCGTGCCCAAACTCCTGCACCATCCACACTTTATGGACATCACAATTATGGACGTCTATACAGACAGCATGGCTCAATATTCCTGCAACGACTTGTGGACTCCATGACACGTCGAGTTGTTGCACTTCGCCTGGCAAATGGAGGACCGATACGATATATATAGTCATCCCATGACTTTTGTCACTTCAGTGTATAATATCTCAAGGAATTATTGAGCAAATATTTCACAGATTCAATGAAACATTCAGTTTTTAATTTTATTTTTGAATGTATATAAATGGTCTCAATAATAACAATTTTTTTAGGTTTATAAATATATATCAACAAATTATGGTTTAAATTCCTTTGGTCTTATAGATTCATATTTGTAAAATATTCTTAATATTTCACCGTCTGAATAAATAAATAAAATTCTATCTTCTGCTATCAAATCTGGTTGATTTATTTAGTTCTGAACATTGCAAGTTTAGAACAATCATCATTTTCATAATCTAGGCCAATTATTATAGATAATCCTGATTGGCTTTTTTGAGATCTTGATAAAGTGACCTAAAATCACCAGTTTTTATCGAATAGTTATATTGAAATTTTCATAGATCGATCAGATTTGATGATTGATTTAATTGATTGGAGTGCCACTTTTTTAATATTAAGTACTTATTGTCTCTAGAATATTGTGTTAAATATTATTCACAGAGAAGATGATATGTGTAAAAATGTAAGTCGTAATTCATCAGCATTTTTCCCTCAATCTACTAATTATGTATTTCACTTAGGCCATTTGTTAAAAGATGTAACCCTCTCCCAAAAAAATTAAAAAATTAGATGTTGAGCTCCGATTGCAAAAGATGCCTTGAAGATGTTAAGCCCTATTTGCCTTAAATAAAACTGTTTAATTGGATTGGTAATCTATTCATTATAAAATACCATAAAAAATGTTTACATGCATTTATTTTCCAAAAAAACACACACACCTCGTTTTATATTTGTTTCATTTTATGCAGGCATGTGCCGAAAATGTTATTTTTATATGTTTAATTTGGAATGATAGTTGATTTTTTCTCATATGAGAACATGATATTATTTTGGTTAGAAAGTTTTGATGGCTTCGAAATATGCGGGTAAAAAGTGTTGTCAAGAGCTTTTACAAATGTCGCATTATTAATTATTACGTATGTTCTTTTGAAAGAATATGAGTTTTCAAATAGCTGACCTGCTTTTAAAAATATAGCTTTAATATCACGTATGTTTTGTCGAAAGCAGATGCGTTTTGATTTCGCACGATTGATTAAAATGCGGAGATAAATTACAATCACGAATTCTTTGATTTTGCTCAAAATATCTTCTTCACTTAAGAAAGTAACAATTCAAAACATGTCATATTGTTTTAAATTTTTTTAAAAATAAAACGATTGCAAAAATGTTTTACTTTTACTTATTATCGTCATTTCTTAGAAATGACGTCATCTTCAAATTCATTTAAGATTACTAACTTTTAAATAATTAATCTCGCTCTCAGAACATTATCGTTTGGTGCTGTTCTAAAAATTCTTTTTCAATTTTAACTGTCGCACTTTCGTAATATATTTTTACTTTGTATTTTTATTTATTTTAATTCTTTATTTGAATTAATAATTTTGTTATTGCAAACGATCAAGAAAATTTTTCTCTTACATTTATTGTTTAAAAAATATCACATTTCCTATTTATTTCATTTCATATAATCACGTGATGAAAGTTGTATTTTTCTGTTTTATTTTTGGTAGTAATTAACTTTTTTTTTTAAATCAGTGCTTTTGAAAAATAAATGGCAACATATTATTAATTAAAGCTGATTTTTTTAAAAGCTGATTTTTTTATATGAGATTCTCGTGGAGATAAAATTTCATTTTTATTTTATGCGAAATAAATTGTTGAAAAATATGATCAAATTAAATGTTTAAAAATTCATTAAAAGTAGAATTTGATTTTATAGTTAAAAACAACACTATTATTGAAAATGCTAATATTTTGAGCTTTAACTTGATGTAAAAATCAATTTTGTGCTGTAATCTTTTCAGAAGTTATAACGAAAAAACTTCAAAATTTTGCTTATTTTTAATTTAATTCAAATTTTAATTGAAAACTCAAAACAGGGGCTTCGTGGTGCACATTCCCGGCCCCCAAGACACACACACATACACACACACACATTGTGCTTTATTATAAGTAAAGATTGAAATAACTTTGTTGGAAAAAGAATATTTTGACTGAGATGTTATTATTTTTAAAATGATTATTAAAAATGCATTTGCATTATTAATTTTAATTCCAGAGGCTCCAAAACAATCATTTTCCTTATTTGTAAAATTTATTTTTTGTTACGAAAATATTTCCATTAAATTTATATAAAATAGCGTCTTTTTTTGTATAAAACATATTTATATAAAAATTTAGCTATACATTTTTATGTTTTAAATTTGAATAACCTGGAATTGCATTTTTTTTCTAAATATCAGCCTCACAATCACCCACATGAATACATGCGGCCCACCACACGAGAGCAAACTTTCTTTATGGATGTGGTGAGAAAATAGGCCTATGTGAGTTCTATGTGAGTTCACGTTTGTCAAGATTAGGATACTATTCCATGATAGATTATCTGTGTATGAGTGAATCTATGTCAAGGGGGACTTGATTTTATGATCATTCCAACATCCGGCATAAAAAGGCCTCACTTTGAATTGGTGAATATTTGATTACAAAGGTCAGGATAGTCTGGTTGGTAGATCTTCGGATTCGTATTCCTTAGGTTGCGAGTTCGAAACTCGCCAGCCCAAGATTCTCCGAGTGTGTGGTGGCTGGCAATCGTTACATCTCCCGTGGTCCCAAAGTCCCCCATATCGAGAATAATACCACTCGGGTTACTGGTTCAGAGGCGATCATTCTCGTTTTCAGATATAAATTATGATCTATGAATGATTGAATAAAAATGCATGAATGAAATCTGCCCCCTAAAAAGGGTTTTGACGTGTGTGTAGCTAAATCGATTTCTTGACCCTAATTGGAGCTACTTTCAGTAGCGAGAGACGCTAAATCGATCTAAATATCTTACAGGTCTGTCAACGGGCTTGAAAAGTGCCATAAGTAACAACAACAAAGATGGTTACAATCATCTGATCATAGATCAAAATTATGAAATCCAACGAGAAAAAAACCTTCTGAAAGCTTAAAGATAGCCTAAAGTACAAATCTTAAGGACATATCAGAACGCTCTGTAGTCTATTAGTCTTCTTCTCTTAAACTGGCATATAGACACTTTCTACTGTGGGAATGCACTTTGATTAGAAGTGACTAGACTAGGATTTTGACTAACTAAATATTAAGCAAAATTTTGGAATTTATCTGTTAGCACAAAATTATTTCATTAACAATATTTTGCGGTCGTCTTTAGAAAAAAGATTTCAAATGATACTAACATTTTTATAATGTTTTTTTCTTTTGAGTAAATTTTCAGGAAATGTCAATTGTTTTTTTAAGTAAAATTACGGAGATACATAAAATTCTGAAAAAAAAAGATATTCAACGTATCAAGAATGCAATAATAAAAAATATATATCAGTAATCTTAAAGGGCGCCAAAGCTATTGATAAAAATTGATTTTTAGCAGGCGGATTTTTTTTCAGCTTGAAATAACATAAATACTAATGCAAATATATAAAGATATGTTAAAGATAATAAATTTAAAATTTGATCCTTAATATTAAAACAGATTTCAAGAGAACATTTGAGGTATTTACTTAAATCTGAGAAAACTCTGTAAACATTTAGATGGATATATTAAAATATCTTATGAACATGAAAATAAATTAAATGTTCCCATTTTTTTTATGTTAAAAATTTGGTTACTTGGATAAAACAATATTATTAAAAATTATGCCTAAAACGGAAATTTCAAACAAATGATAATAAGGAATAAATTAGAGATATTTTTCAAGAAATCTATTTTGGAATAATTAAAAAAAATCCCCTGCGATTTGAAGCGTGAATAAGCTTTTTAATAGTATTTTACATATAATTTCAAATCATACTATACCAAATTTTTTGACGAATTTAAACCAACTTTGACGCGCTTTTTATCTAATAGACACTCAAACTTCATAGGTTTTACACTTATAAAAATGTTGAAAAGTGAGAAAAATTATTTTATGTTTTCAACATTTTATAATCTGTCATTATACCAAAACCAGTTTTCTAACACCATAACATTCAAATTTCATGAACAAATTCATATTTCAATAACAGCATTTTCAGCGCATCCATTTCTCAGATATGAATATCTTTTAAAATAATTTGCATGCAATATGTGAATTTTAATTTTTTCTTGAAATTAGCTCAATTTTGTCTCTTTAAATATCTTTTATTCGAGAACTTTAGGACTATCTATTTATCAAACTTGTAGATTTCCGAGCATCTCAAGAGATCAAAGATAACTATTTGGTGAGTTTTTAATTTATTTAAAACCTTCCTATTTTTCTATTTTTCGAAAACATATAAATCAAATAAGTGGAGCGACATATGTAGAGCAGTTGAAAATGCTCCTTATTCATAATTCTTTAAAACACTGAAAGAGAGAGATGTGGGAAAAATTAATGAATTAGGCACAGAGAGGCAGAAGATATGAAATCGTGAAAGCTTCGATAAGATTAAATGACCAGATAAATGGAATAATCAAAGCATTTTTACCTCTTAAAATATTCGACCCACAACCGATTAACTGAAGACTAAAAACAAAAACTACAATTTATTTCAGAATACTGTATTAATATTTTCTTTTCTACTTTAAAACTGAAACTATTATTTATTCGACAAAATGAGAAAACTTATTAGAAAGGATGAGAGTACGTACGTGTTGGATTTCTGAATCTCACTAAATGCAAATGTTTAGCAGGCAGAGAAAAAAGGAAAATAAGAGAAGAATAAAAACTTAATAGCTCCCACTCATTAATTATTTCGAAAATATTTAATTAATTAACTTCAGTTTGTGTAAATTGCCTTAGAGTTCACTATTTAGATAACTTTAATGAAAAATAACCGCTATATATGCCCTGAAAACGAGAAAGGTAACAGTAATCAGATTTCTGAATAATAAGGTAACGGGAATCAGTCACTGTAATAATAAGTGATGAGTGAAGTCACTGTTGCATTGGAGTTAGATATCGTTTTATTCGAGTATTCTTCATAACAGCATCACAGCTATTGCGGGAATGAGACTTGAATTATAAATAAATAAATAAATAATAATTGATTCACCGACAAGAATAGGAAACAGGAAACGAACAGAAAATTTAAATTATTGTCCTACAGAACAATCAAAATAGGATCTCTTTTATAAAAAAACCATTTAGATTCATAAAAATATCAAATACCTGAAATCAGGAAACACAAATTAGGAAAAAAAACTTCTAATTTTCCTTATTTATTATGAAATTGTAAGTTCAATTCAACTTGTAATAAAGGTAATATATATTTAAAAAACCAAAGCGAAACATTCTTCTAAATATCTCAGATTTTTACATATTTTTAAAAATTTAACATTCATTTAAAAAAGGGCGTTTATTTAATTCCCTCACATATGGCTATTATTTCAAATCTTAATTATTATACATTCAGAAAATGATATTTCCTTTCATTTTAATGAGTTTATCACTTTTTCCGAATTCAAACGTATAATGTTACTTAAGGGGTAGATTCGCAATAAGGATAAGGTTGGCACTTTAAACTCGTTAGCTCTCTGTGTGCATCGACATGTTTGGCTTAAATGCAATTATATAAAATGCTAACAGATACCAATAAATAATACCGAATAAAATTCAGTAAAGAACCGACGACTTGATGTGCAGACACAGATTATCATCTACCTTTGAAGTTATTAGCTTTTTCCGGTTGGTAACCATTTTCTCATTCTTCCTCTTTTTTTGAAAGTGCAATGCCCATGAAATAATTTCACCCTTTAAACCCTTTAAAACTCATGCATTATTTTCATGCAAACCCTTTTCATGCAGTGGATTTCATTCTCTTGTGATGATAGCTTCAAAGTACAGATAACAACAGCCGGACACGAGTAATTACATCCGTCTAGTGGCTATGCTACTCGGTTACAAAACCTAACATTGTTGGTTCAGTCCTTGTTCTACACTCTGAAACCTACCATTCACCAAAAACACTCATCTACTTGAAACAGAGAATAATCACCTCTGATCTAGTACCCTCATTGGTATTTTGTCTATTGGAGCACATTGGGGCTACGTCATATTTATGTCTGCACCAGCCACCATATACACAGATAATCTTCTGTCGGAAAGTTCCGAACTCACAATCCAAGGGATTGCTACTCTACACTCTATCCAACTCTCTAAAACTTGTTAATGTTGTTTACAGTAAATTTGTTTATGAAGTAGGACATTTAATCAGCTTTTATTACATTGTTATCAAATTAGAATACTTTTCGTTTTTGTTTCTTTCTCGTTTAATTTCAATTTAAAACTCCCTTTTGTAAAAAATTTGCTGTTTTAATTTTTTTTGCAGTCGACCAATGAATATTTAATTCATTTAAAATCACACATAAATATAGTGATATTTTTTACTTACTTATTAGAAATTAAATATATGATATTTTGATGTTTTTCTCAAGACATGTCTATAATTCGAGCAGTAATAAGATATACAGTGGTGTACTGGAATTAAAAATACTCTTTACCAGGCTGCAACTGTAGGGAATACACGTCCATTATATATAAATCCACGTATGTATGTATATTTTATTGATTGATCTAAAATTGATCAATTATCACTATTGATTCCCAGTTTAAAATTATGTTCGATAAATTATTAACTACAGCAGATAAATATTACACATACTTAAGGAAGTAAGATTTATTAAACCTGACTGCAAATTAATTCTGAATTATAAATTTTTTTTGTTATGCGTACAGATTTTGATATTTTTGAGTTACATTATTAATTTGAGAAATTTTTGATAAAATAAAGTTCAAACTTTCTACCAATTTCAATAATATTTAAGAATACTTTTTATTTTCGTTGATCAACAGCTCAAAAGTATAGAAATATTTTACATGGTTTTTTTTTGCTATATTATGGAAACGTCAACCAGTCTTATAGCTCTGTAGATAATAGAACAAATCTATCAATAAATATTTCTGCATCCAAATCATCCAACAATATTATTTCAATTGAAATCGCAAAAATTGCTCATAGGATTGCAAATTAATACCTGAATTTAGAAAATGAATTTCTTTATCCATTCGTATGATCTTAAGCTTCCAAACTATACTGCCAAAGTGAGGTTGAATGATAGATGAGAGTTAGACGGTTGTATTATTTTCATATTTGGGATCATGTTCTTTATCAAGAAAACTATTTGATAATAAATGTGTGTGAGCTCCAACAATTTCAACATTTTCCATTTCTAAATGTGTTGAGAACAGATTTATTGTTTTTTTCCTAGAAACAATTGATATAGAGATTTACGGCAATCTGTTCTATCTATATACGGCAATCTGTTCATTAAAAAGTATTTTATTCTCTGTCAGTTGAAAGATGTTTCTCGAGTTTCCATTTTAGTGAAATCCCTGCTCACAAACATAACATTTCGATAAACTTTTTCAATACGCATCTGATTATGGCGCTTAAGTTATTTTTTCGGACCAAATACTTTGCATCATCGATACCTCGAACAAGTATCTTCTTAGAGAGAGATTTGGCGGTGAATGGAACGCTGTATTTATGCGGTAATTCATTAAATGGAATACTAGATTTAGAAAAATATATCAGAAAAACGATGAAATAGGGGAATATCCTTCCAAACTGTAATGTATCTATAATAAAAAAGAATGCAATAGAAAAGCCGGCAGATGAGATAAAAACAGGTTGTAGTACTGCTCAAAAATCTGGGATTACAACTAGACTTATCGATTCGAATTATTCTGCTCTGAATCTTAGATCTTTACCTTTATAAGATGCAAGAAAAACACCTGTAATAATAGTAGATGCAGATAAGCAGATGGAAAATTAAGCTGTGCTACATGGACGTTTGGACAAATGGAATACGAACAACAATTCTTACTGGTTTCGATCGGTTAAAGTGCATTCAAATCTGTTTTCGTTTTTTATCTAAATTCTAAAGAATCACAAGGAAATATGGGAAATAACTTTCGAGTGCAAAGAAATTAAAATAGTTATATCTTTTACCAGTATAACAGAGCCAGAAATAATTCTAAAACATCCTATACGTTAAAAAAGAATTTAAAAAAAATAAGGACTAATAAAAAAGAAAAATTAAAATTAATATGCGGTGATGATTAGATCATATCATCTTCTCACATTCTAAACTTATTCCCAAATTTTAATTTCAAGCAGATATTTCCAACCCATTTCATTTACTAACATAATACAAGATAGCTAATACATTTCATAACAAAAAGTGAGATTTAAATTTTATACACTAGACATTACATAATATCAGGTGGTTTTATTAGGTGAAAAGGCTCTAGCATGATGTTCATAAAACGAATCAAAACATATTTTGTAAATCGATAAAATCTACTTTAATCAACAAATCCAGGAATATTATGACATCAGCAGTATCGCCTATAAAAAGAAACAGCTCAGAAACTCAAATCTCGATTCCGTCAAACTATTAGCCATCTTCTGTATTCGTTTCAGGATACGTATTTTTTAAAATCAAGTGTTAATATACTAATGGCACGGTTTTTCTGTCATTCATGCGATAAGACAGTACATTATGGCGAGAATCATTCCTGCTTCTTTTATAAGGACGATGAGAAAGTTTATATACTGCCACTACTGGAAGAATCAGACAAAATTGATGAAAAAAAAAGATTGCTCAAACGATATAATTAAAGAAAATTCGAGTGACATCGATGACATTCTGCATCCAGAAGTTCAAAAAAATTGTGGTGAAAATTCTGCGCTAATAAATGCATCGCTAAATGAAAAAGTTGAAGAAGCCTGGCGAGTGCCTGTTTCAAGGAGAAAACTGAAACTAAAGCCAAGATCAAAAAGTGCAAAAAGGAAAAATCCGCATGGAACATCAATAGTGAGCACAGATATTAATGAAAATGCACCGATTAACGACTCTCTGAAAAATGTTGAAAGCAGCTGTAATTCTAAAAGAGAATCTCAATCAGTCTGTACGAAAACAATTAACATTGGATCTCCCAATGAGCAAAAGAAGAGTGAAACAAAATCTTTAAACATATCCCCTGAGAAATGTTTTGACGAATTCGAAATGCCTCAGGAAGAGACCAAATGGAAATCTTTTAACGATGATAAAGTTGATTTTCTAGATTCCCTGGATGGTGTTGTTAAAAGAACTCTTCCAGTAAACAAAAAGTTAACTGAAAGCAATAATTCTGTATTGAATTCCGAGTTTCCACAAGGACGTATAGAACCGAGAAATAGCGCAATTGAAACTCCAAGGAATCTAAATTACGAGAATAATACGACTGAAATTTCTGCCGAAGATTCCAGTGATTGCGACAAAATGGCTGCTAACGCAGAAGAATCAGTGTCTTCCATGAAAGACGACAATGCAGTAGCGGGACCTTCCAGAATACCACCCCGTAAGAAAACATTCCTTTGCGATATCTGTTCTAATTGTTTTGAATCCGAATGTAAGGTTGAAAATCATTATCGATTACATCCTGGCGACAAACCATTCGAGTGCAGAGTTTGTAAAAAATTATTTTCTCAAAAAGGGAACTTCAATAAACATTACAGAATACACACTGGGGAAAAGCCCTTTGTGTGTGATAGATGCGGAAGGGATTTTAGACAAAAATATTCCTCCAGAGGCATTATCTAACTCATACTAAGGAAAAGCCGTTTGTGTGTTCTATATGTCAGAAACCATTCGCCCGTCAAGATGATCTTAGAGGCCACATCCAGACTCATAGCGGGGAAAAACCTTACAAATGCCCAGTTTGCGGAAAGGAGTTCACAAGGAGCGGCTATCGCAACAGGCATCTCAGAGTAAAGCACGACTGAAATCAATGATCAAATTACAGAATTGATTTTTTTATCCTAGTATGAAACTGCTTCAGATTCTCTATTGAACCGAAATAGTTTCAACTCAGTTTTTACGTTTATATATATTTATTAATTTTTGCATGAATTTTATAAATTTGACAATTTTTAATGATATCAGATTTTTTTTTGATATCCGATATACAAGCTTTTGTATTTTACTTTAAGAAGAATCGAATATTTTTAGTTAATTGTTTTTATATCTATATGCATATGATTATGAACATTACTTATGCTTTTTTAAATGTTCCATTGCTTATTTTTGTTAATATATATGCTTGTTAATATCGTTTGAATTGAAGAAAATATATCCTCTATAGATTATTGAAAGACTTTAGAAAATTTTTCAAAATATTAATACTTTTTCTAGTAATACCAAGGATAGCTACGGGTTCAATTGAACTGACCATTGATCAACAGCCATAGTTAATCGCTATAATTGTGTAACAATTTAATTTTAAACTGGTATTATGCTTTAGGATAAATGTTACTTTTAGTTAAAATCTTTATTTTAATTAGATGTTCATTAACCGAATAATATTTGTATACCAGCGTGGAACGTTAAGGGAAACTAAATAACGGTTTTAACTATATTGACAAATTTCAAAGAATTTTTTTAAATCTACACGTGCTTAATATTTTTAATGGCTTTTATGAACGCTGTAATAAATATTTTTATTACGTATATAAATGCAATGTTTCTGAGTTAATTTTTCCTTCTTTAGACACACTTTTGGAGCCTTTTCATTAAATAAAATACTTAAAAGCAGTTTAATTGGAAAGATAAAATTTTATCTCCTGGAAAAATGTTTTTGAAACTTTTATCAGAATTTGATTTAAAGAAAGTAAGCAACACTTAAGCAGTTTTTGGAAATTATAATTTTTTAAAAATATTACAAGAAGAAATTGTTTTGATTGTTTTATCATCACAAGATTAAATCTTGCTCTATTTAATAACAGCTTTTGTGATGTATTTTTCTTTATTTTTAATCATTTATTTAAAAAAAAATATTGTTAGATTTTGAAGCATTATATTTCTTTCATTAAATGAATTTTCTTTAATTGTTGGTTCTAACATTTTAGTCAAGTTTATTTCGCATTGATAAGTATCAAAAGGAGAATCATGTTTGTATGTTGAGTATTTATCAATGTAAAATATTTCTTTAATCAAATTTTTTAAACGTCGTACTTTCTATTATCCGGGTTTCACTTCAAATAAAGCAGTGGTGGACCTTTCTTTAAATTCCTTCCATCTTTTGATAATTTCATGTGTAAAGGTATAGACTGAAAACGAAGAAAATACTTAAAGCAAGAATAGAAGTATGAAGACTTTCAATAGGGTGATTTAAGTTAAATTACGAATTTGAGATTAATAGCGTATTTCGTTGGAAAAGCGTAGAGATAAAGTTATTAGAAATGATAAATTGGAGTCTTTGGTCATCATTCATTCTAGTCTACCACTTGAATAACAATAATTGATGCATAAAACTGGAAGATAGTAAAAAGAAATTGCTCTTTGCTAAATGAAATTTTTGAACAAAACGAAATCAGAATTTTTCAAAAGGTTGAGTAGCATTTATTATGAATATAGTATGTTGCATATGCAGATTATTTGCCTCGTGTAAGTAAAGAACGCTTTCAGTTTCATTTGGGAAATCTTTTTTTTCAAATTGAGGTGATGCGAGATTTTTAAGTTAATCGTATAAACTTGTGAAAAATAAAGTTAAAATTATGACATTTCCAATTTTAGGAAAAAAAGCCTGAAAGATTTTTTTTGATAACGGATATTTAATATTTCTTTAATTTTATATAGAATGCAATAATGCGAATTTAAATATATGTTCTGTTATGAATATAAATTGCTACTGACACAGAATACCAATATTGACATGACACAGATAATGGTCCAATAATTTGAAGCATAATACAATGCAACTATCACGCAATGGAATTTAAAAGACATGGAAACATTTTTTATATATACTTATAAAATCAACGTTTATTTCATTATCATATCAGAACATTATGGTGTTTTTGTGTTAACGTTTTTTGCGTCAACAAAAATCCGTAGGCGAAAATTAAAAATTTTATTATCTGCTCGAGCATTAAAAATAACAGCTTTTAATAACGTGTTATCATTGCATTTACAAAACCTCAGATTTTCAAAAAAATAATTTAATAACTGCAGCAAATATAACCAAGAAAAATGTCATTTTGAGCACGTGATTCTATGAATAGAAATAAATAGGAAATGTGATAACTTTTTAAACAATAAATGCGAGACAAATTTTGATCTTTTGCAATACTAAAATTACTAATTCAATAAAACAATTAAAATTAGTAAAAATATTATTTTATTGCAAGAGTACGTGGTGCTTCGTTGTTCGAATAATTATGTTCTGACATGATTCTCTAAAATATGCATAGCAGATTTCATTTTAATCCTTTTATACCTTTTAAAATTTGTTTAATCCCAGTTTCTGATATAAAATTGATATTAATAGCTATTAAATGACTGTCATCTACTACGTTAAATTCATCTACTAAGTTAAATTATCCTGTGATATAATCATCAGAAATAAGTCCTCATAAGAAAAAATTTTAATCTCATTTTTATCCTAAACAACTCCTGTGAAAAAATCAACTTGTAAAAAGTAAAGTTTAACTTAAGAATTTTTCAATTCTATGAAAAGAAAAAATAAAAGATTTTTTTATTACAGTAAATTAACATGTCTTTAGTCTTATATAGAATGCAATGATACGAATGTATATATATATATATATATATATATATATATATGCTGAATACGAATCTAAATTACTACTAACATAGAACTGGAATATTTACAAGATACGGATAATAATCCGATAAATTCAAGATTTATAAGATGCATCGAGCAAAAAATGAAATTTAGAAGATAAGAACATATTTTTTTATTTAATCTAAAAATCAGCGTTTGTTTTATACTTTTAAATTTGTTTAATCCTAGTGACTGCTACAAAACACAGAGTAAGAGCAATTAAATGGCTGCCAAGGCGAAGGTGCGCATCTCCTGATCAAAATAAAAAAATCCCTTGACAGAACCATCAGAAATAAGTCCCCGTGAGAGAAATTGCGATGCTGATTTTTATCGTAAACAATTTCATTATAAAAAAATAACCTTGACGACCATAATGGAGAACGTTCAGACCAGAGGCTCTTATTTGTAATGTGAGTAAAAAAGAATTGCGTTGGAAAATCAATCTCATCCACCAATATCGAATTCACAATGGTCAAAAGCCGTTTGTGTGTTTTGTGTGGAATTGACGTTTTGCTCACAATTATGCTCTGACAGTGCATGTTCGGATCCAGAGAGGGGAAAGACCTCGTAAGGTGCATCGTTTTTAGCAAAACATTCAAAAGCAGCAGTGAATGCGTTATTCATCACAGGAGCAGGCATAAACTAACTTAATAACAGGAATAGTTTTTTTCTTCATAAATGAATCCTCTGTCGAAATCTTTTTCGGCCATTTATAACTTTAATTCAAAGGCATATAAATATATTTTTAAAATTAATATTTAAGTCCAACATTTTTGATTGAGCATATTTTCCGATATAAACCTCACAACTTATTGTTTCTTCAATTTATGACTGATCGACTATAGTTGCAAGTGTTCAGTCACGGTTACTTGTATTTAAATGTTTAGAGTAATTTATAGTTTACCTTCAAAGTCCGTTAAAATGATGTTGTTAATTCACTGAACTTGATCACTGATTTAGTGAAAAGAAGTTGTCGTTTCTTGATTTGATTTCAATTGAAAGTACTTCTTTTTATTTATAATATATTTTTATCCTTTCCTTCCTTCTTTCGATATATTTTAACTAAATACCTAATAAAAAGAAATAATATTGACTGCAATACATTAAAAATTATAAAATGTATATGATCAATTAGAAACTGTGTTATTAAGGTTAGCATTTCTATTCTCAATAGGTGGGAGCAACAGTTTTTGAATGGAGTTTGTAATTAATTGTAATTAGTATTTGTGAAATAATCTGAATTAATTTGTTTTAAAGGAAAAACTTACTGCAAATTGGGAATATTTTTTTATTTGCCATGAATAATGTAACAAAATATTCTTTTTCTTATA
>JAOUZG010013975.1:8371-26874 GCA_026289955.1 Argiope argentata | reverse complement strand
TTTAAATTCGATAATATACTACGAAATAATATTTGTTAATAAAAAAAATTTCCTGAATTAATAAAATAACTCTCCTAAATAAATAAATATTAAATTAAAGATTTTCCATATTAATTAAATAAATAAATTAAATATAAAAAATTATAAAATTTAAATATAATATTAGTAAAGGTTTGTATACATTTGTTTATTAATAAAACAATTTCATATATACATGAAACGAAATAAATTAAAATTACAAAAATAAATATTTAAAATGATATATTTATGAAAGATGTGAATAGTAAAGTTTCTGTTAATTTATCTACTCAGATACTTGTAAACATTTCTGCATTACAATACTTTTTAAAAGGATATACTACAATATGTAAGCATATTATAACAAAATTCTTTCATAGGAACATTAGAGATACAAGTTTCGAAAACACATCTTTGAAAGACATTCTCAAATTCTATCAAACTTATTTATACAAATATGTTTTTATACTGCAGGCTATTTATATCTATAAATAAAAGGAATCAGTATGCAATTTTGAATTTGCATTCAGTTATTTTTCAATGCATTCATGATACAAACTATTTGTTTTTCCGTTGAATTAGTCGTATTCAATATATACCTAACTTCATATATTCAAAGAAAGTAACTTCTGAATTACGAATCTAAATGTTATTCAGTCGGAATTATTATCCATTGAATTTATTTATTTCTTCACATTATACTTTTCCGTCCATCTCATGAATTTATAAACTTTCAAAATATCCCAAAAAGAAATTAAATTTCAGATAAATCACAGTTTCGAGTAAATAATTCCCTAAAATCCATAAAAGAATTCAATTACTGTCGCAAAACTTGCATTTAATTCCTCAAAATGTCGTCAGACATATTTGTTCCGAGAGAGCTTCAAAACATTTCATGTATATTCCTTCAAGAGAATACGAATGCAAATATTGCGAGGGGAGCAAACTAAAATGCGTTCCATCAATGAGAATACCACATGTGGAGGACAGACAGTAATGTGTTTCCGACCAAAAATCTTGCTAATATCGGTGTTTAGTCCTGCCCCGGCAAACATTCATTAAGCAACACTCGGAAAAATTCTTTTCCACCATGGGTAAATGGATCTCCGTTCTTGGGAATGTCTCATCTGATCCGCTTCTTCCTTGCTGATTTGAAATAAATTGCGAACGTATTCCAGCGTAGCCATAAATGAATTATATGCAAATGAAGCAAACTAAATCAATTAACGAACCCTGGAGGTATCTAAGAAAGAGAGCATCTCGACATAAACACATTTTGATGCATTCTTGGCCGGGGTATTGTTATAATGGCGCCTCGTCCTATTATGGTGGGAAAAAAAGAAGATAACAAATTGTTTGCGTTTGGATCGTTGGATCTTTTGTGGCAACTCGGCATGAAGTGTGTTGTGAAAATATAATGGGAAAGAATGAAGCCCTCCCCCCCCCAAGAAAAAAGGAAAATCTTTACTAGTGAAGATAATGAAAAATGGGAAATCTTTTTTAGAAATATTTTATGACAAAAAGGAATGACAAGGAAATTAATAAATTACAGATTTAATATCCTTTGTATAATAGAATTTGTTCATCCATACAATAAAAATATCAAATTAATGCAAACAAAAAATAGCAATTACGTCTTCAGTCTTCAGCAGTACAGTTGGTGTAGTTTATAATGATAAAGTTTTGAAATTGGAGATTTATTTATTATAAAGTTTGTAAAAATAATTGGACAGTGGACCAAAAATATATAGGTGAAGACATTAAAAAAAAGAATATATTTATTTTGAAAATAATTCGGATCAAGGTCTTTAGTAATGAATACTTTTTTATTCAAAGACGGGAAAAATGCTATTCATTTTTAAAAAATGAAATAGCAAAATAAGAATAAAAAATAAAAATGCTAGCTTTTACAGAAAGCCTATTTTTCTCTAATTGGAAAGGCTAAAATGATTGTTGATATATTGGTCTTTAATTTAAATAATTATATGTGAATTATCCGTTATGGTTAAAGGAAAAATTTATTATGAAAAAAATTTTAGTGACAAAAAAGTATTATGAAACCTAAATTATGATGAAAATATTTGATGAAATCACGAAATATAAATCAGGCGATTTAAAAAAAATAGTTCTAGCTCAGAGTGTAGTCTGTAAATGTATTAAATGCGTATGATGTAAATGTATGAGTGTAATTAGATTAGGGCTCCTACTAAAAAGAAATTAGAATATGGCAGATAAATAAAAAGTGGAAAACATATTTTAAGTCACACTCTTATTTGAAATGTAATTGAAATTGTATCACATAATAACAAAAATATTTCCTAATTTTTGAATCGTTAATTTTATTTGTTTCTTTGCAGTCGTGCATCATGAAAATAAATAATATGAGGAAAGCTTTAAAAAGAATGACTAGTAGAATCTCCATATAGAACATAAAACTTTTAGAAAATTTCTTGGTCAAGGGAAAGTTAAAATCCAGCATAAAATGAAAAATATAATAATAATCTCCTCCAATATTCCATTATGTAATTTCAAGCCAGTTAGATGTAGTTGAAAATGGTAGAAGAGGGACAGTTGAGTTGAGCAAGTGTGACATGTTTCGATCAAAAAGATAATCAAAAAATCAATCAATTTTTTCTCTTAAGTAAATTCTGTTGTGTCTTGTTATCACCATTTCAATGACAGAATGTACCTCTTGTGGAAGGGATCGAGTTCATGACGCATTCTCATAGACTTTGGAAGGATTAAATTTAATCCTTGTGATACTGAATTAAGTATTTTTTTAATTTTTGATATCATCTTTCTACATGGGAGAATTTAATCTCACATCGAATGTATTTGTACATGATTTTTTTTGCTCATTTCTTATGTTTGGTCGCATGAGAATGTAATTCTAAATAGGCGAAGTTACATAAAGATGTTACAAGTCATGAGATTCAATCTCAGTACCCATATTCCATTGTCGCAACTGTAGTCATTCAAAACATTCTAGATACTTAAAGAAAAAAGAAGACAGATAAATTCTTTTTTATGTTGAATATATTTCTTTATATAATGAAAAAAATTAAAATATTAAAACGGATTTGAAAGTAATCTGAACAATGGCTATTATAGAGAAATGTATCACGTGTTTTCATTCGTAAAAAACTCTCTTGGAAAGAGTATTCACAATGCTGTCAATTTTTTTAATCAGTCAAAGATTTGAAGCTCAGCAGTAGAAACGTGCGAATGGATGAAGCGGTTTTGTCTTCAGACAGTTAAGTTACAATCATTAAAATTCGGATGGAATTGTTAAATGTTCACGCTGCTCATTTGTTGTTGTTGATGATGATGACGTGTTCGCTTTACAACGGAAATAGGGGTGCAGTAGCCTTTGAAGGTATGCACTCCTAAGCACAGAAAGGCAGAAATATGACTTCTCACTCATATGAGGATAACAACCACTCTCTTGCACACTTCCTTTTCACGCGGGGGGCACATTCACATGCCTCACAGATAGTACACAGATGAACAACCATGCCCTAACCGGGACACGATCACGAGGAAGATACGCTCTCTGTGATAGGACGACGACGGCTCATTTGTTAGAGTAGATATATAAGTTGAAGTTAAAAAGTGTGTCTTTTTAAAAATCAAACAATCTTAAAAATATTTTATTTTAATAGTGCATTTAAACTGTATATATTGCACATACATACATACTGAGGACAAATAAAGCGGTGGCTCTTATCTTCTTTTTGTAGAGTATGTATTGATGTTGTCATACTCTACAGAAAGAAGATAAGAGAGAGAGAGAGTTAATCAATCTATTTCAAGTACTTAAAAATAGCTAAAGTGTTCAAAAAATCAGGGATAGTATATGGGAACATATCATATCATAGAAAAACAATTTGCAAAAAATATTAATTTACCTAAACAGATTATTCTAACCCATAATATCTAACATTGTATCTAGAGTGTGCCAATGCTGCTACAACTAGAACACAAATGAAATGAACTAAATTAACAAAAATTTGAAATCAAAAGGAGAAAAAAAATAATAATACAATGAATCCGGTCTGAAGACTTTTTCAAAGATCATTCTCAGGCAGGGATTCAAACCAGGGTTTTTTTCTGCGAGATATCTGACAATAAGTCAAAAATCGATCTCTCGTGACCCAAAAATCCCATGACAAAGAGGTTTTTGAAATAAATTTGTATCACAAAAATAAAAGAAAATCTTTAAATTAAAAAGATACCAGAAAAAGTAAAATCACACAAAACGAAACCAATACTTACAAAACAAAACAAAATAATTTAAAAAGTTTTTAAAATTTAAATGGAATTAAAAAGAAATTGAAAAATCCAGGAAAATGAAGTCTTGGATATAAACAATACCACAGAAATACAAAAACTTTAAAACACAAAATGTTAAATTCAAACATAACAAAACAACATAGACTCAAAACAAAACTAATTATACCCGTATAAAAAAGCACACAAAGCAAGAAATATATAGGAATATATCAATTAAAAATAAAGCTAATCCTACTTCACAAAATCTAAAAGAAGTAAAATAAATTTATCTAACTTTCATCAAAAATCTATATATGAATTCAGATAATAGTACTTCAGTATACGAAATAGTTAAGAATTTCATAACCTTCAGAGGCATATTTTGATTCTTCGAGAAACTAGTTGTTAGTTTTCTTTGAAACAGCTGTCGGAGTTCTTAGTCTCATCGACCCCCTAAGAAATAGGTGAGACGACGAAATCTATTCAATTAAGGAACAGATGTCACAGCGGTATAAATTCTGAGAACTGACAAAAAAGAGTAAAAGGTTCTGGTGAGTATTTTCTCTCCTGAAATTTTCAGTGGCGGAGATAAATTGTGACATTGATTAAATCTTGACTGAAATGAATTAGGAGAAATTATATTAGTTTTTAAATTCCGTAAAGGAATAAAAATATCTTACTTCGATCGAGAAAAATTATTTTACCTAATCCAGTAAAAAACGGTATAAGATGTGCCTAATCGGAAGCGGAAAATACTTTTAAAAATGACTGCTCCTCTTTTCAAAGGATTTCTTTCTTTGTGATATAAATTAATAAAGTGGATATTTACGATGAAGGTATAATTGAGAGCTGTAAACGATGAACCGGCTGTCATAAGTGTCACGTAATTCCGAACAGAATGTAAAGAATGCCAATAAAAATTGATAAAATAGTGGAAATTTTTTTTTCGAATTCAGATGGATTCCCAAAACATCTATAAGATTCGAAATTACAAATAAACGAATTTTAAATTTTATAAACAAGCTGTTTATAAATGAGTATCCAACTTTGAGTTAGTTGAAAGAAAAATCTTTGAACGGCTTTGTTTTTCATCAAAAATCAAAAATAAGATTTGATATTTTCAATTCAAAGCTGTTATAAATGTTCATTGTAATTCTTCGAGAAAAATGGAGGATATTGAAAAAAAATGATAGCTCATTCCATAATTTTTCTGCATGCTTGATGTGGAAATATAAAAAGATACAGATATTTATAAATTGATTTTTTTTCTGGGATACATCGAACAGCAGGTGTTTGTTTCACCGCCACCAATTGACCTTGACAAATTTAAGACAGATATATCTGCTGGCGTTTAAAATGTCGCATCGGAGGTGCCGAAAGATATAGAATGAGTTATCCTATCGTCATGATATTGTCCGCATTTTTTCCAAACTTCTAACTAATTGTGTTGAATGTCCATTTTCTAATGTTACTTGTGATTTCCGATGAACAACATGATGTTGTTTAAGTTTAAAGCTTTTGAAGGCTCAAAATGCATAGGCAACAAATTAATGATTCATTGCTTATGAGACATCAATTTTTCACTTTTAGGGTTATCAGAAAATAATGCAGAATGTTGTCACGTTTGGCGTTTTATCGCCAAAAAATCATTAAAAATAAATTTAATTTAGTAATTCAAAAGTTTAAGTCATTAACAACATTTTTTGTTGTTGTTGGCATAATATTTTTATAATGTGAGGATATGATGTTGTATTGGTTTGAGGTTTTTAAAGCCACAAAATAAACCCGCCGAAAATTCCCGATTTATTTCTTTTGGAACATCAATTTTTCCCTTTTAGGGTTATAAGAAAATGGCAAAGATGGTTGTTACATTTGGTGACTTATCACCAACAAAAAGTTACAACTTGACGAACACGAACGTCCGCCATTTACCCGATTCTCGATACATCGACGCATGTGTAATCTGATATTCACATGATTGTTTAAACCTGTTTAAATTGGTTAATGACTTTAATTAATAGAACAATCAATGACTTAAAAATAATAATGCTCTCTCATGATAGCATGAAATTTGAGATAGCATGTTTCTCTCTTCTTTTTTTTTTAATTATTTTGGTTTCGTTTCACCCTTAAAACTTGGATTTTCATTTATAAACACATTGTATACGGATTTGTAACTGTAGACAAAAATTATTATTTATTACTTTTAAAATTCTTTGAGGCATTCAATAATTTTTAGGAGCATCGAATTATAAAATCTTTAATGCCACATATAGTAATTAATTTTTTAGTAATTTAATTTCTAGGAAAACAATATTTTTCTTTTAGATACATTTTATAAAAGTAACCTTTTATCGCAAAAATTGGAATTCTTTTCAGAACTTTTTTACAGATATTTTAAATTCACCAGCGCTGAAGTATATTAATGTATTAATAAAGGTTTTGCATCAAAAATATCATGTAATATCTCAGTTACATATAGTTTAAAATATACTCCATGCAATTAGATAAAGAATTGGCAATTTCACATTTTTGTTCATTAATATGTCCTATTTAGAGAAAAATATTTTTTAATTGCGACATCACGAATGCAGGAATATATTATCATTGATATTAGGGAAATGACTTGGCGGTCTGGCGTAGATATTTTCGTATCATTCTTCATTAGTGTTAATAGGATACTAATGACTTGCTTATCAGTGAAAAAGGTCAACGGAGTCTTTTAACCAAAAATCAGAAAAACCGAATTAGCCCTAATTGAGTCATTTCGTGGTAACTTTTGACAATTATTCTTCGCTGAAGAAAGTTATGGCAAAATATCTGACTTGCATGCTATTTATCATTAGTTATTATCAGATTAACCTTCTTCTAATAAAAAATCATTCGTTAAAAGATTAGATTTACTGTTTTATGCTTTATAACTGACGTACTCAAAATATTAAAATATAGTTTAACTGAAAATTGTATTGATCTAAAAAATTATGCTGTTTTTAAGTTTTATGAAATTTTTTAAACTTTGATGTCGCATTTATATATTTAATTTTGATCTATAACTATGAAATTTGATTTAATACATGTTATTGCTTCGATGTTTTGGCGAACACTAAATTATATTTGTATTTTATTAACTGGCAACAACTTTTGTTCTTTAAATTTGCATCAATATACGAATCACTTCTGGCTTAATGATAGCAATATACATGATTAAACGTGAGATTTTTTTTTTGGATTAATAAAAATTTTAAAATCTAATCATATTTATAACTACCATTATATAATTTTATTTTAAGAATTTTATTTCTTTTGATAAGTTTATGATCGAAATCGTTGACCATTGATGAATATCACTCGATTAAATTTTATAAAATGGTAGAATCTTTTATATTATATTTTTGGAATCCTTTTTGGCGTTTAAAATAAAACGTTATTTTGCAAAAATAATTTTGATATTTTTTGATATCTTAAAAAGTCTTCTCTGGCGATCAGATTTGTTTTAATTAGTTCGGTTAGACATTGATAGATGTTTATATTTTCCTTATCAAGGCATCTTTAAGTATTGCAGATATTAAATTCATATTGGTGTAATCATCTGATATCGGTTTTGTTTATTATGCAGTTAAAATATCTTTAATATAGCAAGCCATATATTATGTTAGCTGTCCAAAACACAAAAAGACATTTTTTAAAAATTGTAAATTGTTTTACTGTGAACTCAACTTCACTTTCTTAATTTTCATGTAAATTTTAAACGAATATTATGAAAATATTTCTACTTATATGGCTTTCAATGATTTTGAAAAAAAAATCAGAATTAAACTTTTGATGAAAAAACGGAATGGTCTGTATTTAATTGTAGCAATGAAAAGTATTATTGATAATTAATCAAGAGCTATTTTTAAAATTTTATGAAAATTAAGAAAAAATGTATGACTCGCAAATTATTATCATTATGGTGAGTATTTCTTGAATTTAAAAAAAAAATATTTATAAATTATATTTTGGTAATAATTCTTTTAGAAATTGATAAGAATCGAAAATTTCACATAATTTTGAATTCAACAATATAATAATAAAAATTTTGAAAAATATTATTTCTAGCTTCGTATCTCTCCGCAAACCTTTTTAATCCAATCAAATTAGTAGCTCTAAATCCAGTGATCGTTCTGTAGAGCACTCACAGTCATAAATTTTTTCCTTATTATTATTAGAAATTAATGTCACTGAAAGAAAATATACTGTTTTGTTTGTTTGTATGACAATAATTTTTTGGCATGAATCTAGGCATTTTTAATAATTTTATAGTATGAATATGAATGTTGAACATTTTTTTCGGCTTAATGAAACTCAAAATTTGACACATAATTAATAATAAACCGAATTTCTTTAATTTAATTCATTGCAGTTTCAAATTAATGTGTTTACGTAAATATGGAAATAAAAATGGATAGATGATCAGATTTGGCGACTTATTACCAACAAACAGTTACAACTTGGCACAAAAGTCCGCCCGATTATCGATGGATCGGCGCTATCTTTCACAAAATTGTTCATAATTGTTCACTTCACAAACGACCAGAGGCAGATAGATAGTCTTTCTGTGAATGAAATTCAATAAAAATTTAGTGAAAGTCAACAAATTTTGTTATAAATTTATATAGCAAGTTTCAGTCCTCTAAATTGAAGAGTTTCTAAGTAATCCTTTTCACAGACAGACAGACGTAATGCCAAAAATTTGTTTTTAGATCATAGGAAAAGCTGAAACATAGATTCATCAAAACTGAAGTGTAAATTTTTTTACTATAATAAAATATAGTGACTATATTAAAATAAATACTGTTGTAAAAATACGTCAAAATAATATTTATGAAATTTAATGTGAGACTAAAAATATATGTAAAAATAAAACTTAGGTGATTAAAACTAATTTTTATCATGTCAGAAAATGATGTTGTTTTGGGGATGAGGTTTTTGGCGTCAAAAAAAATCCGTTGGAGAAAAATAAAAATAAAAATCAGTAAGTCAAAAAAAATTTATTAACTGCACAAGCATCTCAAAAAATCAGCTTTTAATAACGCGTTGCCATCCCATTTACAAAAGCTCTGATTTAAAAAAATAAGTTAATGACTACTGCAAATAAAACCTAGAAAAATATCATTTTGAGCACGTGATTGTATGAAATGAAATAAATAGGAAATGTGATATTTTTTAAAGCAATAAATGAGAGGCGAAGTTTTTTGGATCGTTTGCTATACTAAACTTACTAATTCGAAGAAACAATTAAAATGAATAAAAATATAATTTAACTCGCACGAGCACGTGGTGCTTGGCCGTTAAAGAAATGATATTCTGACATGATGCATTGAAATATGCATAGCAGATTTCATTTAATCTTTTTTATTTTATTTTATAAAGATGTTGCAAGTTTCTCATATATGATATAATGAATAATTATTGAGAGGAAACATAATATTTCTAACCGACTTTAATCATATCTTTCGAATTCATAACCCTTTAGTGAGGACGCTTTTAATTGCATGCGAAAATATGCGTGTGTATTAAAAGCATTCTAGAAAAAAAAATCTATATTTAAAGAAATTAAATCAATTTGAATTATTTTATGTCCAAGAATACATTCCCGAAAAATATCTCACTTTTTCTTGCTTACTTTAATGGTTTATTCGTATATTTCGTCTGGGGAAGTTTGGTATTTTTTATTTATATTAGAAACACTTGTGCAAATTTCACGTCTATATGGCAAGCAGTTTTAAGTTTATTAATGTTAGTGATTTTTCTTCAGTTTCGCCAAAATGTATCTAATAAATTACTTTTCTCTTGGAAATCCGCCAGACCTGTGTGATAAATAACTATTTCCGTGTCATGATTTACATAGCTACTGGTGGCTACCCCCTTTTTTTTTCTGCTGGCCCCTTTTTTTCATTAATATTTGTCTTTCTAAAGTCTGAAAGGGAAAAAATTATAGAAATGCTTTAAAGGGATTATTCGAATAGCAAATTATTAATTTCAATATGAATAAGTAGTTCCCTTTCTTTATTTGGTATTGTGTTAACAATAAAGAATCTCGTTTCTTAATGACAAGATTCAAGGAAATTTAGAAATGGCCTTTGAATTGAAAGTCGTATAATTTTGTCTACTGGTATTCGGTAAAAAAAGACATAAATATGTGATAGTATTTTCTTTCTAAAAATATTTTTAGTTGTTTAAAACATGTATTAGTTTCTCCTATGATTTTAATATCCCGTTTCCAGTAACAATATTCAAAAAAAAATTAAAAACTATTTTGAATTAGAATTTAATTTTGAATTATTGAATTGAAAAAATATTTTGAATTTCAAGATATGTGATTTT
The DNA here is from genome assembly GCA_026289955.1 of Argiope argentata. Lineage (NCBI taxonomy): Eukaryota > Metazoa > Arthropoda > Arachnida > Araneae > Araneidae > Argiope > Argiope argentata. The sequence continues at coordinate 16,218 of JAOUZG010013975.1, read as the reverse complement.
GAGTTTCAAGATTTAATATTCAAAGAATTTAAAAAAAATAATTTTTAATTATTGAATTGAAATATTGAATTTTGAATTAATGATTTGAAACATTATTTTGAAATAGCCTTTGAATTGCAAATCGCATAATTTTGTCTACTTGCAGTCGGTAAAAAATAAGACATAAATATTTGATAGTATTTTCTTTATAAAAATATTTTTAGGTGTTTAAGAAATCTATTAGTTTCTCCTATGATTTTAGTATCCTGTTTTCCCTAACAATATTCAAAGAATTTTTAAAAAACTATTTTGAATTAGTGCAGGGATATAGGAATTCATAAAACAAAAATTAGTTGTGCGCTATACAGAGTCACGTAGAGTTCATAACAATATAATGAAAATTCATTATGTTTACCTAATTTAATTCCCTCGCCTTTATATAAAATTACTGATAGAACATACGATTTTCTATAAGAGCCTCTAGATCTCAGATTTTAAATCAAATATTCCCAAATTCTAGAATTTTCATTTTTTTTCTTCAATTTTACTTAATTAGTCACCAAATTTTCGCTTTGGCTTCAAAAATGATCGGTAAGATCTACAATCTTTGATATTTATTATCAAATTCCCTTAAAAGATCCCTATGATTCCCTTGCACGAGCTGCACATGTAATTGACATGAGTCAAAGATCGCTACCCATATACTCAGATCCTTTAATAGCATTCATAAATCCTGTTTCTCCAGTGATGAGATTGTTTTAGAAAAAAAATAGTGTATAATTATTGTATTAAGCCTATTTATTTTTAATTTATTCGAGTGCAATATTAATGGAGATATTTCAGAAACTCTAGTTTGCTTTTGAGTTGTTTATGAACTCTTATAGTGAATGATCTCTATCAATCATTGGCTTAAATATTCAAGCGAAGCTCATCAATCTTAGTACTCTTGAACAAAATTTCTCGTACGATGTATTTAAACTATCTTTGAATTCAACCAACCGTCGAAGGAATATTTATGCCCCTTGAATTAATGCGAAGTACGTTAAATGAAATAATCCATTTTCAATATCGGAATCTTGTCTAACAGTTTTCCAGTTGTTATTTCATATTATTGTTTCTTAACTATATATACAGGTAAATCAAGTTAAACAGGGCAAAACAATTTTATTTCTAATTTCTTTATTATTAGAAACAATTAACATATCTTTAAAGTTAAATCATTGCTGGGAACATTCATGGAAATCTATCCTACTTTAGTTGGATCTCGTGTGAAACGACGTCGTTAGATTGCTAAATTATATCACAGTTACGTATTATTTTTCTGAAAGGTTTTTAATGATTCACTTAGGATTTTATGGTGACCAATCTAAAATTATATTATAGAATTTATATTCAAATTATTATGATAAAATATCTAGTAATGAGCGTATATATATATATATATATATATATATATATATATATATATATATATATATATTCTCAGTGTACATTCAAATTAATTTCTGCGATTTCAATCTGAGTTAGCCTTAGTAACTTCATTCTAAAATATTCTCTCATTTCCTGATCCATTCCACTTGTTCTAGTTAATTAATTGAACAGAAGCTTTCTAAAATTGAAGAATCAGCTAAACACCGGCTACTTTCCCAGACACCAAGTGTAGGGAGTGGAATTAGCCAGCTTAGCAAATTCTATTAAAAAATCCCTATGATTCCCTTGCATGGGCTGTACATATAATGGACATGCGTCAAAGATCAATATTAAAATCTCATGGTATAAATTTAGAAGGATAAAAATCTAATCAGATTTTTAGTCGTCCCATTTTGTGTCGTTCTGTGTTGTGTTCGTCACTTTTGCTTGTTACATAATACCTGCTTCCCGTGGTGGAATAAAATCTTAAAAAATCAACCAGTTTTCTGCCATGATTTCGGCTACGACACTCTGCCATATATTTTCAGTAAATAATTATATATATATATATATATATATATATATAGCAAGTTACACAGCGCCTTGCATTAGATGAATAATTAAGCATCAATTTACTTTTCCGAATGCAAAGGATTCATTAACCCTTTAATCGGTTTATTTTCCTTACTATCTAATAAGATAATACCTTCTATTTTGGGAATATTTTCTTATTTTGATTGAAATGGAAATCCATGGAGCACTTGGCTTAAGTATTCAAAGTCATTTTAATATTGAATTATAATTGTTTCGAATTATGTATTTTTTGTTTACAACTATCAAAATTGGATAAATCTATGCACGTACGGCGTACGGGAAAACCGGTTCTCATTCAAAGCTTATTTTACTATATTTTACAGATTATTGCGCTTATAATATCTTAGAATTTAAGCATTTACTACAGGTCTTTGGAAAGTACTTCGTTTTTTTTTTTTTTAATTTTACACCAAACCATTAATTTAGTACTGACATGCATTTCTGACGAACGAATGCTAACTTAATTTGATAGTCCAGCGTCCATTTTTTGAGACACGTCTAAATTGTGTTGTAATTGACACTGATACTACATACAGCTTATGCAGTTTTGACGGAATACATAATTTTGTGTTTTCCCAAATTAGGCGTGATTGGTATAGTTTTGAGACGCTTCTTTTTAGAAAGCTTGAAGCTAATTGGATTTCTTTCTCCTCAGGTAACTACGGCGGCAGCGGCATGGACGCTTTCGTGAAGCTGGCCCACGAGGCAGGCATCTGTGTGGCAGCCAGCGACTCTGTCCTGAGTCACGCTGAGGACTACGTCTTCGACCAGATCATCCGCAACCTTCAGAAGTACCCCAACGCGAAGGTGGTGGTGTGTTTCTGCGAGGGGATGACGGTCAGAGGACTTCTCAAGGCCATCAGGAGACTTAACGCCACCGGAGAGTTCCTGCTCATTGGGAGGTAATAATAGTTAAACTAGATTTTTCCTTATTCAATATGGAGATAACCCCTTTTGGGACTGGGTGCTCCCTTAATTTAAAAAAACCAATTTTACTCGTTTTGCTTGCGATATTATCCGGAATATTTACTATTAAGAGTAATTTAAAATTTTTAAAGTCAATTTCTTCCAAATTGTTTTAACAATTTCTTTAGTTTTATTATTTTTAGTTTTTTAGAATGAATATGATTTTATTTTTTGTTTTCAAAATATAAATATATAAGTAATTATAAAAGTGAATAAAAAACAGTAGTGATAGCTGTGTTATTACGAATAAGTGTTCCTTGAATGCTAATGAATTTCATAATAAATAACATAATATATTACGATATTTTTTTAATTATTTTATAGAAATGAATAGCAAATTTAAAAAGCTTCCTGTGAGGGTAGCATTCTTTGTCATTTATTGTATTAGAAAATACTGATTATGCATTTTCATTATATAGAATTCAGTTAGGAGTTAAATACAAATCTATAATTATGCTTGATCGTACTAATTAAAGCATTTAAAAAAATCAATTTACGTTTGATCACTGTATTATTTCTTTGTCTAAAAAGGGAAAGAAAGGAACTAGAAAGGAAGGAACTCAAGTACAAAAAGAGAAACTGCATGAAAAAGCAGTATCGGTCATAATCTATATCCTAATATGCAACAGATATTCATACTTGCCATATTTATACAACATATTATCAGTTAATTGCTAAGTGACCAAGCAAAAAGTGGAAGAAAAATAATTTAATCTTTTAATTGTCTACATCATATCGATATTGGAATTTTGTCTCTGAAACTTACAACTAAAATTAAATCATTCAAAAATCGTTACAAAATTTGCACATATTTCATAAACTCCTCAAATATTCTATAGGTTCTGAGTTACCAATAATGGGATAGCAAATTGTCAAAATGAAATTTGCAATCTCATTAGATAAAAGAGAAAACAAAATAGTTGAAACGCCGTTTATTTCTTGATCTAAAATTTTAATTCTATGAAAGAAATAATCACTTTTATCAATTTGTTTTCAATATTGAATATACATTGTATATGTATTGGTATACATTTTTTTTTCAGTTGCACAAAGAGTATTTTCAACAGCAAAATACAAACTCATTTTTATTTCAACTTGGGTGCTTTCTGCAGTATATGTCCGATGTTTAAACTTTTAACTCAATGAACACAGATAAAGTAATGCTTTAACGATATAACAAAGTCTATAATGAAATTCATTCTAAAATATTTCTTTGTAGATGCTGGAAATAGTAGTGGGTTTCAATCTGTGACGTTTATTGGTCCTGAAGCTCTACCCTAATATCGTATTTCTATATTTGTGAGTTCATATTTTAACGATAAAATTAGAGAATTATTTTAGCCAGAATTGGACTAGTGTAACCGAATAATTTATTGATTACATACTAGTTTATTTTGATTTGTTAGGAGATTCACGTGGCTCAAAGTTTGCCAAATGTGGCTGTGTGATTGTTTCTCTTTTTTACAATACAGAATTCATTTAAAAATTACGATAGTACGTTGAAACTAAATATATCTAGTTCAACTCCACAATATTAATTGCAATCCCATTATTTCTTCATTAGCCACTGTAAGTATAGTGCATATATATAGTTCAGAAAATGTGCTCATCTGTCAATGGTTAAAGGTTAGTCACTAAGCTCAGTAATTGCTGCACAACTAACAGCAATGAACGTTAAAAAAATTACTTCCATAAATCTTCTTTTACCTGTGATTCACTAATTATTATAGAGTAGATATTATACCTGTTAAAATAGATTCATATTCCATCACAGATTATGAAAAATTATAGAAAAGATGTGATTGCAAATATTTAAATCAAACATGATTCCCACATCTGGTATATGCGACTGCATACATCAGATTGGATTGATACATCTGATATATGGAATTGCACGAGTCATGAATTACTTTTAAAAAACGTTAGCATATTGTTACAAGAGGTGAGCGTCGCGAAAGCCAGCCGAAGGAGACAACATTGGCGACGGACGACGAAGAACTTGATGATAGTCGAGTTAATTTGAAGAAAAAAATAGTCTGGTAACCGCTAGATCTTTCACGAAGCTCCACGTTGCTTCAGTGTGCTCGCTCGCTTGGCTATATAAGGGACGGGTTGCCGTAAATTAAGTTGTTCTTCTTGGAAGAGTAGTGACTAGTTGTAGCGATCTGATTATTTGTCTCGCTTGTTATTAGTGAGCTGTGTTTACTTTTGCTGTTAACGTTGTGTTATTAAGCTCGCTGTGATTGACTGTTTGTTGTGCTATACGATAGCTGTTTCGGAAACTGTGTTTATTGTGCGTAAGGCTTGGATTTACGCTGTTAGTGACTGTTGACTGCTGGATTGTTTTTATCTTAAGTTTTCGCTTATCAAGTCCTCCAGTAAATGTAAATAAATTTGTTTGTGCTGTCCTCAAGTAAAGTCCCTTCAATCCGAACCCTCTACGCTTAAAACGTGACAACGTATTATTAGTGAGCGGTGCTTACGTTTGCTGTTAACGTTGTGTAATTGAGCTCGCTGTGACTTACTGTTTACTGTGCTATACGATATCTGTTTTGCGGTCTGTGTTTATCGTGTGTAAAGCTTGCATTTACGCTGTTAATGACTGTTGACTGCTGGATTGTTTTTATCTGAAGTTTTCGCTTATCAAGTCATCCTGTAAATACCTGTAAATAAATTTGTTTGTGCTGTTCTCAAGTAAAGTCCATTCAATCCGAAACCGCTACGCTAAAAACGTAACAATATATTATACTTACAATCACATTTTATATTTATAATTGTTCCTTCTATTTCTCCTTAAAAATTATTATACTCCCTCTGTAGATAATTTTACCAGCAAAATAATGACGACATGTGAGAAAAATAATTACTTTCTCTGTTTACACTGGAAAAGGTTCGTTCTATGTTAGATAGAATGTACGAGGTTTCTTAAAGTAAAAATTTTATAAGTGAAGGAAACATGAAAAATGGACCTAACAAGTGTCAGAAATCATCTCAAAATTTATTTGAGAGCAAATACATCAAACGTGACGTAACGCTTCTTCTTTATACTTGCGATGCCATTCTTGAATAGAAAAGATTTATTTCCGCCAGTCTACCGTAATGATTAAAAATTAATTATGATCATCAAGTAAAGCAATTATGTGCTCTTTGCTAACAATATATTTTTAAAATATGTCGCTCAAATCGTTTGCAGAGTCTGTTTATTCGCTGCCAAGCCTAAATTGTATGAAGTTATTCCCATTGCCATTTCTGTTTTGAGTGTCATTGTTTATCTAAGTTTTATTATTTCAAAATAAATACACATATTTTGTCATAAATAATCATTTACAAGTATAAAAATCAAATACGAGTATACTCGTGGTACGGCAATGGGAATAACCTCAAACAATTTAGGCTTGACCGAGAATGGGTTAAATTAAGTAGAATTTTTGTAAAAATAATTTATTTGTAGCTTTTTTTCAAGATTTTACACTTGTATATTTATATTTGAGGCCATAAAAGGTTCGCAAGTTTAACAAGTTGCGCGTCATAATATTTTGAAAGTATCACGAGTATATTCGTACTGGCAATGAGTAACACCCTGCCAACCACGAGTATATTCGTGTTTGGCAGCGAATGGGTTAATATAAATATTTGCTATTAAAAATAGATGAACGTCACATATATTCCTTTGCAAAATGTTTACCAATTTACATATCACAAGCATTTTAAGTGTTAAAAAAGGACTGAAATATAAAAAATCTTTCAAAATTTAAATTTTTTAAATAAATTTTCTGATTGAAATGTGCCAATCCGGGATGTTTATCAATAAAGACTCTCATGTTTTAATTGTTGAAGTCACAATTAATTGGTATCAAAATATTTCAACGGTTTAAAACACTTATTGCTGTTGGTCTGCAATGAAAATAATTAGTTTGAAGAGAAATTTCAAACAAAAATTAGACTGATAGTTAAAGATAAATTCATTTCTAAAATTAATGAATTGGGAATTTTAATCATTTTAAGAGAATGCATGTAATATTATTTTCTTGACTACAAAGGATATTTATGAGGAACAATCATAATTTTGAATATTAAATGCACTTTGTCCTCCCTTAATGCAGAGTTTCTTGCAAATCTTGCAATAAAAAAGAAACAGAACTAAGTAATTTCAATAACATAAATATATATTAAAATTACTAAATTAATATTAATAAACATATTAAATAATGAAGTAGATTAATAAAGTTACTTATGTGATAAAATATAAATAATTTTATTAATATAAAATCATATTGCATCTTGAACCTCATGAGGAATCCGAAGAAGCGCACTATCCGTTTACATTTTCTGTTTCCATTAAATTTCCTTTGATGTAGAATCCATCTTTAGAAGTTGAAACTTCAAATATAAATTGATACACTTATTAAATTAAAAAAAATTGTTAAATAAAGAATTTCTTAATGCCAAAAAATTTATCTAATTTGTGATTTTTAACCTATAACAAATTAATATTAAAGTCAAAGAGAAAGAACTACTATCAGTATTTATGTACAAGGAAGAAGAGACTATATACGTCAGTCTACATCACGATACAAGAGCAGAGGAGCAAAAGAGAGCGAAATTTTCTCTTTTGATGAGAATTTCTTTGACTCGTATCGATTTTGGATAAGAAAATTTAGGTCTCTTTAAAGGAATGCGCTAAGAATTAAGGACTTTTACCGTTCACTCGGAGCGTGAGGAAATGAGAATTTTTATAGAGAGCGTGTGACATTAATTTAATAAATTGGATAAAGAAACAAGAACAAATTTTTAATATGGAGTTAATATGAGTTACATTAAGATAGAAAATTAGAATACCAGAGAACATTGCACCACACACACACACACACACACTCACACACACACACACACACACA